>OX465266.1:4745280-4878119 GCA_949987775.1 Aproaerema taeniolella
GGTCGGTGTGGCGCGGCAGTCTGGCCGGCACGCCGGTGGCTGTGAAGCTGTAGATATGATATGATATGATGTAATGTGTGTGTGTCAGGCGTGGGTAAGTTCGGGTCGGTGTGGCGCGGCAGTCTGGCCGGCACGCCGGTGGCTGTGAAGCTGTACGCGGGTGCCGGGAGCTGGCAGAAGGAAGCAGCCATCTACGCATTGCCGCATCTCGCGCATAACAACCTGCTCAGATATTACGGTCAGGATTACCGCATTTTTTTTATTCAATTGCTATTTTAAAATGTTATAATACTAGCTTTACTTACTTCTTTTTTGATTAAGAATGAGTTCGCTTTTGACCACAGTCAATACTTGTTCAACATCTAGTCATGCAAATTGTATGGCGATGCGAAAATTCGTTTTCGTATTCTGATTTGGAATTTGTTCTGAAATGACTAGATTTTTTTCTGCTAAAGAAAACGCCTAAAATAAACAATCTAATCTAGATTATTCCCTTCCAGGTAGTGACACTCGTGTAACCCTAGACGGACCAGAGAACATTTGTTAGTGTTAGAACTGTGCGACGAAACACTAAGATCTAGACTAGAGCGCGCGCCGGTCACTTGGACGGAATTTGCACACTTAGCGCACGGTATAGCCTCGGCTTTGGCACATCTACATAATCAAAGTAAGTATTTTGATGTAATGATCAATTTGTTTGCCTCTGTATGTGGAAGTTCTATTGTTTGCGTTTAGGCGCAAAATTAAAAAAGTGCAAAAGAACAAACTGCCCAAAGCGCAAAATGACAAAAGAGCAAACTGCCCAAAACGCAAAAAAGATAAAAATTTCATTCATGCGGTAAACCGCCTTGGTTTACTTTGTTTGCAGTTAAAACTTTGTAATATCGAGAGTCTTTGAGTTAAACCACAGATAGACGGATGGACGAAGGAACAGACGGACATGGCGTTACAAAGGGTTTCTAAGTGACTACGAAACCCTCAAGATAATACCCAAGCGGTTTTCTTCATGAACATATTTTTTGTCAGTTTGCGCTTTTGTCATTTTGTGCTTACGCCCTTTTACTTTTTCACAATTTTGCGCTTTGGACGTTTTTTTTTTCATATAGAATTTTGCGCTTCTGGCATTCTGCTTCAGTCATAAATCGTCTTCCTTTCCAAATCCCCAGTATTTTTGTTCCTATTAATATGTTTTTTAGTTTACAAGCAGGAGTTGGAAAAATCTTTTCTTGAATTTTATTGTTTATTTACGGGTGTTTTACTTATAACATAACGTAATAATATTTAGCGTATTTCACTGAATAACATACAACAGGAAACAATAAGCCTTATCGTCATCAAGGAGGTTTAGCCCATAGCCTAATTATAAGCTGAATAATTATTAACGATTTTATTTATTACTTATTGTAATAAATAACTTGTCCACAGCGGCCACTAAACCCTGCGTAGTCCATAGAGACGTAAACAGCAACAATGTACTCATAGTGAACGGGAACGCGAGACTAGCGGACCTGGGGCTGGCGCAAGTCATCCCGCATCGCTCGCAGCCCACGCACAACACTAGGATAGCAGAGGTAGGACATAGCAACACTAGGACATAGCCCAGTCACAACACTAGGATAGCAGAGGTAGAGCATAGCAACACTAGGACATAGCCCACTCTCAACACTAGGATAGCAGAGGTAGGACATAGCAACACTAGGACATAGCCCACTCACAACACTAGGATAGCAGAGGTAGAGCATAGCAACACTAGGACATAGCCCAGTCACAACACTAGGATAGCAGAGGTAGGACATAGCAACACTAGGACATAGCCCAGTCACAACACTAGGATAGCAGAGGTAGAGCATAGCAACACTAGGACATAGCCCACTCACAACACTAGGATAGCAGAGGTAGGACATAGCAACACTAGGACATAGCCCAGTCACAACACTAGGATAGCAGAGGTAGAGCATAGCAACACTAGGACATAGCCCAGTCACAACACTAGGATAGCAGAGGTAGGACATAGCAACACTAGGACATAGCCCAGTCACAACACTAGGATAGCAGAGGTAGGACATAGCAACACTAGGACATAGCCCACTCACAACACTAGGATAGCAGAGGTAGAGCATAGCAACACTAGGACATAGCCCAGTCACAACACTAGGATAGCAGAGGTAGGACATAGCAACACTAGGACATAGCCCAGTCAAACACTAGGATAGCAGAGGTAGGACATAGCAACACTAGGACATAGCCCAGTCACAACACTAGGATAGCAGAGGTAGGACATAGCAACACTAGGACATAGCCCAGTCACAACACTAGGATAGCAGAGGTAGAGCATAGCAACACTAGGACATAGCCCAGTCACAACACTAGGATAGCAGAGGTAGAGCATAGCAACACTAGGATAGCAGAGGTAGAGCATAGCAACACTAGGACATAGCCCAGTCACAACACTAGGATAGCAGAGGTAGAGCATAGCAACACTAGGACATAGCCCAGTCACAACACTAGGATAGCAGAGGTAGAGCATAACAACACTAGGACATAGCCCAGTCACAACACTAGGATAGCAGAGGTAGAGCATAGCAACACTAGGACATAGCCCAGTCACAACACTAGGATAGCAGAGGTAGGACATAGCAACACTAGGACATAGCCCAGTCACAACACTAGGATAGCAGAGGTAGGACATAGCAACACTAGGACATAGCCCACTCACAACACTAGGATAGCAGAGGTAGAGCATAGCAACACTAGGACATAGCCCAGTCACAACACTAGGATAGCAGAGGTAGGACATAGCAACACTAGGACATAGCCCAGTCAAACACTAGGATAGCAGAGGTAGGACATAGCAACACTAGGACATAGCCCAGTCACAACACTAGGATAGCAGAGGTAGGACATAGCAACACTAGGACATAGCCCAGTCACAACACTAGGATAGCAGAGGTAGAGCATAGCAACACTAGGACATAGCCCAGTCACAACACTAGGATAGCAGAGGTAGAGCATAGCAACACTAGGATAGCAGAGGTAGAGCATAGCAACACTAGGACATAGCCCAGTCACAACACTAGGATAGCAGAGGTAGAGCATAGCAACACTAGGACATAGCCCAGTCACAACACTAGGATAGCAGAGGTAGAGCATAGCAACACTAGGACATAGCCCAGTCACAACACTAGGATAGCAGAGGTAGAGCATAGCAACACTAGGACATAGCCCAGTCACAACACTAGGATAGCAGAGGTAGAGCATAGCAACACTAGGACATAGCCCAGTCACAACACTAGGATAGCAGAGGTAGAGCATAGCAACACTAGGACATAGCCCAGTCACAACACTAGGATAGCAGAGGTAGAGCATAGCAACACTAGGACATAGCCCAGTCACAACACTAGGATAGCAGAGGTAGAGCATAGCAACACTAGGACATAGCCCAGTCACAACACTAGGATAGCAGAGGTAGAGCATAGCAACACTAGGACATAGCCCAGTCACAACACTAGGATAGCAGAGGTAAAGCATAGCAACACTAGGACATAGCCCAGTCACAACACTAGGATAGCAGAGGTAGAGCATAGCAACACTAGGACATAGCCCAGTCACAACACTAGGATAGCAGAGGTAGAGCATAGCAACACTAGGACATAGCCCAGTCACAACACTAGGATAGCAGAGGTAGAGCATAGCAACACTAGGACATAGCCCAGTCACAACACTAGGATAGCAGAGGTAGAGCATAGCAACACTAGGACATAGTCCAGTCACAACACTAGGACATAGCCCAGTCTAGAATAGCAGAGGTAGAACATAACAACACTAGGACATAGCCCACTCACAACACTAGGATATAGCACACTCACAACACTAGGATAGCAGAGGTAGAACATAACAACACTAGGACATAGCCCACTTACAACACTAGGATAGCAGAGGTAGAACATAACAACACTAGGACATAGCCCACTCACAACACTAGGATAACAGAGGTAGAACAAAACAACACTAGGACATAGCCCACTCACAACACTAGGACATAGCCCACTCACAAAACTAGGACATAGCCCTGTCACTAGGACATAGGCTCAGTCAATGTCATAAAAAAACAGCAATGTCATACTGAAACCAAGATTACATTCCCTGAATATGAAACATTATTTTTTATACACTTAACAATTATTTTTATACATTTTGTATTTGTTAACAATAAATGTACTTATCACCACAGGCCGGCACCCTCCGCTACCTATCCCCCGAAGCTCTGGAAGGCGCGTTAGACCTGTCGGAGGCCCGCTCAGCTCTGTGCTCGGTGGATGTGTTCGCGCTGGGGCTTGTAGTGTGGGAGCTGCTGTGGCGGTGTAGCGGGGCCCACGCCGGGCCCGTGCCGCCCTACAGCCAACCTTACAGCCAACTCGGCCTGCCAGCCAGGCCTACCTTGGCTATGATGCAGGTATGGATCCACTAGCCTCTTGTTAAGAGATCGTCCATTACTCATGTGAGGTTTTTTGACATCTTTTTATCCCTCCCTCACTCCCAAAATCACGTGTAATTGGAAAAGAAAGAATTCATTGTAAATTTTTTCAGGTATAAATATACATATAGGTGTAAATATTATCTCATTTCAGTTTTTAATTTTAATTCTTGAATATTAATATTACTTAAACATTGTGATGAAAGTTCAGGCAGATATTAAAAATCGCGCATTTAACAAAAATTAAATACACGTCATTTCTCACTACACCCTCCCCTCCTCTATATGATATTTCGTAATTTTTACAAATGCCCTCCCCCCTTTCGAGACTCACGTGATTAATGGACGACCCCTAAGTTTAAAGTACCTCCTACAAATCAGCTGCCTTTAATAAACAGATAAAGCCTTCTTACTGAAATTTTAATTACTTATTGTAGTTGTAGACCTAAAGATAATAGGCTGTCTCACATTTTTAAAATATTTTTAAATCGGTCTGGTTTCTATTTATATTATAGGAATAAGGATCCTTTTCTCAAAAAACAAAATACCTTTTTTTACTAAGAAATAAAAGGGATATTAATTTATTTAGGAAAAAAACATTTGTCCGATTTAATTTTAAACTTTCGCACGATTCTTGCTCACCCAAGTGTGTAGGATTTGTATCGCAGGCGCCGTAAACAAGCGCGCGACGGGTTTTTTTTTTCGTTGCCATATAAAATTAAAATGGCAAAGGAATGAAATCTTTGAATCCCGTAGAGAAGCGGTGTAGCGAAGTGAAAAGTGTAGAAAAAGTGAGTTGTAGAGTGCGTGTGATGTAAGGTATACTGTGTGTACAGAGCGTGGTGTCCCGCAACAAGTCCCGTCCGCCGCTGCCGCGCGGGCCGGTGGGTGAGTTGTAGAGTGCGTGTGATGTAAGGTATACTGTGTGTACAGAGCGTGGTGTCCCGCAACAAGTCCCGTCCGCCGCTGCCGCGCGGGCCGGTGGGTGAGTTGTAGAGTGCGTGTGATGTAAGGTATACTGTGTGTACAGAGCGTGGTGTCCCGCAACAAGTCCCGTCCGCCGCTGCCGCGCGGGCCGGTGGGTGAGTTGTAGAGTGCGTGTGATGTAAGGTATACTGTGTGTACAGAGCGTGGTGTCCCGCAACAAGTCCCGTCCGCCGCTGCCGCGCGGGCCGGTGGGTGAGTTGTAGAGTGCGTGTGATGTAAGGTATACTGTGTGTACAGAGCGTGGTGTCCCGCAACAAGTCCCGTCCGCCGCTGCCGCGCGGGCCGGTGGGTGAGTTGTAGAGTGCGTGTGATGTAAGGTATACTGTGTGTACAGAGCGTGGTGTCCCGCAACAAGTCCCGTCCGCCGCTGCCGCGCGGGCCGGTGGGTGAGTTGTAGAGTGCGTGTGATGTAAGGTATACTGTGTGTACAGAGCGTGGTGTCCCGCAACAAGTCCCGTCCGCCGCTGCCGCGCGGGCCGGTGGGTGAGTTGTAGAGTGCGTGTGATGTAAGGTATACTGTGTGTACAGAGCGTGGTGTCCCGCAACAAGTCCCGTCCGCCGCTGCCGCGCGGGCCGGTGGGTGAGTTGTAGAGTGCGTGTGATGTAAGGTATACTGTGTGTACAGAGCGTGGTGTCCCGCAACAAGTCCCGTCCGCCGCTGCCGCGCGGGCCGGTGGGTGAGTTGTAGAGTGCGTGTGATGTAAGGTATACTGTGTGTACAGAGCGTGGTGTCCCGCAACAAGTCCCGTCCGCCGCTGCCGCGCGGGCCGGTGGGTGAGTTGTAGAGTGCGTGTGATGTAAGGTATACTGTGTGTACAGAGCGTGGTGTCCCGCAACAAGTCCCGTCCGCCGCTGCCGCGCGGGCCGGTGGGTGAGTTGTAGAGTGCGTGTGATGTAAGGTATACTGTGTGTACAGAGCGTGGTGTCCCGCAACAAGTCCCGTCCGCCGCTGCCGCGCGGGCCGGTGGGTGAGTTGTAGAGTGCGTGTGATGTAAGGTATACTGTGTGTACAGAGCGTGGTGTCCCGCAACAAGTCCCGTCCGCCGCTGCCGCGCGGGCCGGTGGGTGAGTTGTAGAGTGCGTGTGATGTAAGGTATACTGTGTGTACAGAGCGTGGTGTCCCGCAACAAGTCCCGTCCGCCGCTGCCGCGCGGGCCGGTGGGTGAGTTGTAGAGTGCGTGTGATGTAAGGTATACTGTGTGTACAGAGCGTGGTGTCCCGCAACAAGTCCCGTCCGCCGCTGCCGCGCGGGCCGGTGGGTGAGTTGTAGAGTGCGTGTGATGTAAGGTATACTGTGTGTACAGAGCGTGGTGTCCCGCAACAAGTCCCGTCCGCCGCTGCCGCGCGGGCCGGTGGGTGAGTTGTAGAGTGCGTGTGATGTAAGGTATACTGTGTGTACAGAGCGTGGTGTCCCGCAACAAGTCCCGTCCGCCGCTGCCGCGCGGGCCGGTGGGTGAGTTGTAGAGTGCGTGTGATGTAAGGTATACTGTGTGTACAGAGCGTGGTGTCCCGCAACAAGTCCCGTCCGCCGCTGCCGCGCGGGCCGGTGGGTGAGTTGTAGAGTGCGTGTGATGTAAGGTATACTGTGTGTACAGAGCGTGGTGTCCCGCAACAAGTCCCGTCCGCCGCTGCCGCGCGGGCCGGTGGGTGAGTTGTAGAGTGCGTGTGATGTAAGGTATACTGTGTGTACAGAGCGTGGTGTCCCGCAACAAGTCCCGTCCGCCGCTGCCGCGCGGGCCGGTGGGTGAGTTGTAGAGTGCGTGTGATGTAAGGTATACTGTGTGTACAGAGCGTGGTGTCCCGCAACAAGTCCCGTCCGCCGCTGCCGCGCGGGCCGGTGGGTGAGTTGTAGAGTGCGTGTGATGTAAGGTATACTGTGTGTACAGAGCGTGGTGTCCCGCAACAAGTCCCGTCCGCCGCTGCCGCGCGGGCCGGTGGGTGAGTTGTAGAGTGCGTGTGATGTAAGGTATACTGTGTGTACAGAGCGTGGTGTCCCGCAACAAGTCCCGTCCGCCGCTGCCGCGCGGGCCGGTGGGTGAGTTGTAGAGTGCGTGTGATGTAAGGTATACTGTGTGTACAGAGCGTGGTGTCCCGCAACAAGTCCCGTCTGCCGCTGCCGCGCGGGCCGGTGGGTGAGTTGTAGAGTGCGTGTGATGTAAGGTATACTGTGTGTACAGAGCGTGGTGTCCCGCAACAAGTCCCGTCCGCCGCTGCCGCGCGGGCCGGTGGGTGAGTTGTAGAGTGCGTGTGATGTAAGGTATACTGTGTGTACAGAGCGTGGTGTCCCGCAACAAGTCCCGTCCGCCGCTGCCGCGCGGGCCGGTGGGTGAGTTGTAGAGTGCGTGTGATGTAAGGTATACTGTGTGTACAGAGCGTGGTGTCCCGCAACAAGTCCCGTCCGCCGCTGCCGCGCGGGCCGGTGGGTGAGTTGTAGAGTGCGTGTGATGTAAGGTATACTGTGTGTACAGAGCGTGGTGTCCCGCAACAAGTCCCGTCCGCCGCTGCCGCGCGGGCCGGTGGGTGAGTTGTAGAGTGCGTGTGATGTAAGGTATACTGTGTGTACAGAGCGTGGTGTCCCGCAACAAGTCCCGTCCGCCGCTGCCGCGCGGGCCGGTGGGTGAGTTGTAGAGTGCGTGTGATGTAAGGTATACTGTGTGTACAGAGCGTGGTGTCCCGCAACAAGTCCCGTCCGCCGCTGCCGCGCGGGCCGGTGGGTGAGTTGTAGAGTGCGTGTGATGTAAGGTATACTGTGTGTACAGAGCGTGGTGTCCCGCAACAAGTCCCGTCCGCCGCTGCCGCGCGGGCCGGTGGGTGAGTTGTAGAGTGCGTGTGATGTAAGGTATACTGTGTGTACAGAGCGTGGTGTCCCGCAACAAGTCCCGTCCGCCGCTGCCGCGCGGGCCGGTGGGTGAGTTGTAGAGTGCGTGTGATGTAAGGTATACTGTGTGTACAGAGCGTGGTGTCCCGCAACAAGTCCCGTCCGCCGCTGCCGCGCGGGCCGGTGGGTGAGTTGTAGAGTGCGTGTGATGTAAGGTATACTGTGTGTACAGAGCGTGGTGTCCCGCAACAAGTCCCGTCCGCCGCTGCCGCGCGGGCCGGTGGGTGAGTTGTAGAGTGCGTGTGATGTAAGGTATACTGTGTGTACAGAGCGTGGTGTCCCGCAACAAGTCCCGTCCGCCGCTGCCGCGCGGGCCGGTGGGTGAGTTGTAGAGTGCGTGTGATGTAAGGTATACTGTGTGTACAGAGCGTGGTGTCCCGCAACAAGTCCCGTCCGCCGCTGCCGCGCGGGCCGGTGGGTGAGTTGTAGAGTGCGTGTGATGTAAGGTATACTGTGTGTACAGAGCGTGGTGTCCCGCAACAAGTCCCGTCCGCCGCTGCCGCGCGGGCCGGTGGGTGAGTTGTAGAGTGCGTGTGATGTAAGGTATACTGTGTGTACAGAGCGTGGTGTCCCGCAACAAGTCCCGTCCGCCGCTGCCGCGCGGGCCGGTGGGTGAGCCGCGCGCGCTGCGGCTGGCCACCGACACCTGCGACGAGTGCTGGGACCACGACGCAGAGGCCAGGTAAAGTGACAAGCTCCAATATCACCCGTCTCTGTTCCCACCAAATTCCACTCCCAAAGTGTCCTGAGCTCACTAAGTGCCATTCCCATTATGTCCCGTTCCCACCATGTCCCATTCCCATAATGTTCAGTTTTCATAGTTTTCAACTCTCGTAAGACACTTTTCAATAATGTCCCACCCGTCTAATATCACCTTCTCATTATGACCCATTTCTACTGATGTTCCTTTTACATAATTTCCCATTCTCAGAGTGTCCCTTCTAATAGTGTCCCGTTTCTATGACGTCCTATTTCCATAGCATTATAATTTAATTTTTTTACCAGCCCATTTACGTCCCCACCGAGTGGCAAGGACCTCCCTTCGAAACACGAACGAAATGTAGGCCATAGTCCACCACGCTGGCCCAATGCGGGTTGGTGGACTGCATCGTGATGAAACCCGACGTCTAAATTGTCTTAGACGTCAGGTTTCATCACGATGTTTTTCTTCACCGCTGAGAAAATAACAATAAATAATACTAAATTCGTACATAAATATGAAGGCGTTTATACATGTCTTTTCCATCATGTCCCATTCCGAAAATGTCCCGTTCTCACTATGTTCCATCCATCCCCATAATATTCAGTTCTCATAATGTTCCACTCCCGTAATGACCTTTTCCAATAATGTCCCACTCACTTAATGTCACCTTCTCATAATGTCCTGTTCCCGCAAAGTCCCGTTTCCGTCATGTCCAGTGCCGTCATGTTCCTTTCCCATAATATTATAATAATTATTTTTGATCGATACTTTTATCGTGTCCCTGTTTTGTTTTTTTAACAACCTGCACGCAGTAGACTTATCCCGACTAATATTATAAATTCGAAAGTAACTCTTGTCTATCTGTCTGTTATGCTTTCACGGCTAAACTAAAAACCGATTTTGATGAAATTTGGTACAGAGATATATTAGACCTTGGGAAAGGAATAAATAAGAAATTAAGGTTGCCTAGAAGAAATTGCTACCTATTGTTGTACTCTTAGTTTTATGTTCTGTTAACTGTACTGTACTGTATGTCTCTGTGTGCAAATAAAGTATATTATATTGGCTACATTTTATCCTACAGCTGGGCACGATATACCTTGTAGCCACGCACAGTGTTCCCAAAGACCTTCGGACCCGACATTTTTAGCTGACCCCGTAGATCGACGTAGTTAGGTGTATGAAACAAATCTCTCATACAAACCACCTACCAATTATCTATAGTTTCCTTGAAAAAAAATAGTTTTTTCGCTATTTTTGATGGCATCGAAAAATGAAAAAAAAAATTTTTTCCTTTGTTATTGAAATCTTAATGCAGGTTGATTTATTTTATAATTACTGATAGAGTCCTTCATTTAATAAGCTATATTACAACTGTCTATGTATACCTCATGTGAAGAAATAACGTAAAAGTCGTTTTTTAGTTTTCATTTTTTTTAAAGAAATGTGCACTGTTTGCGCATCTACTTTTTTATGGTAATAATATTTCATTATTATATCAATTCACAGGAAAAAATTCACATCCGTATCTCGCGTCTAACTTGAGATATTATTCGATTATACATTTTGATAAAAGTGCCTGCTTCAATGTTCATAGCAAAGTTCCTTCTTTGTTTATTTACTTTGCTAAAATGTTGCAAATATTCATACCTTATGTTTATTTGTATTAATTTAGCTTTTCATTTGCGACTTCGTTTGCGAGTAAAAGTAGCCTATGTCACTCTCAGATTCTGAAAAATCAAGTCAAGTCTCTTCGCCAAGTTATATATTATTACTATTTTTTTTTACATTTTAATATAAATAAGTACAAGGTATAACTATTTGCAACATTTTAGCAAAGTAAATAAACAAAGAAGGAACTTTGCTATGAACATTGAAGCAGGCACTTTTATCAAAATGTATAATCGAATAAAATCTCGAGTTAGACGCGAGATACGGATGTGAATTTTTTTCTGTGAATTGATATAATAATGAAATGTTATTACCATAAAAAAGTAGATGCGCAAACAGTGCACATTTCTTAAAAAAAATTAAAACTAAAAAACTACTTTTACGTTATTTCTTCACATGAGGTATACATAGACAGTTGTAATATAGCTTATTAAATGAAGGACTCTATTAGTAATCATAAAATAAATCAACCTGCATTAAGATTTCAATAACAAAGGAAAAAAAATATTTTTTCATTTTTCGATGCCCTCAAATATAGCGAAAAAACTATTTTTTTCAAGGAAACTATGGATAATTGGTAGGTGGTTTGTATGAGAGATTTGTTTCATACACTTAACTACGTCGATCTACGGGATCAGCTAAAAAAGTCGGGTCCGAAGGTCTTTGGGAACACTGTGCCACGGGCTGAAAGCTAGTTCTATTATAAAATATTAGCTGATGCCCGCAACTTCGTTTGCGTGTTAATTTTTTTTTGTACAGAGTACACAGATTGAAAACATCTATCTTACGTGATTTATATTTTTACATACAAAAGTTTTTTCCCGCTAACTCCCGTTCCCGTGGGAATTTTGCAATATCCTGTTGCAACTAAGCTTTAAGTTTACTAAGGTACCTGCATGCCAAATTTCAAGCGTCTAACTTAAGCTGTTTAGATTTTTCATACAAAAGGATTTTCCCGCTAATTCTCGTTCCCTAGTGTACCTCTACGGTACCTAAGCTACGTCCCTTCCAAATTTCAAGTGCCTACGTTTAGCCGTTTAGGCTGTGCGTTGATATGTCAGTCAGTCAGTCAGTTTCTCCTTTTATATTTTTAGATTTATTTAAATTATTGTTATCTAGGTTGACAGCGGTATGCGTGGAGGAACGCATGTTTGAGCTGAAGCAGATGTTGTTGCCGCACCGACCCAACCTGCACGACAACAACCTGCACAACAACTCGCAGCCGCCGGGTAAGTTAACTGGGTCACTTGTTTGTTATTTTTTTTATTAGACTTGCAATCCGCCCGGGACTTCGTTCCCGTGGGAATTCGGGAAAATTATGTAGCCTATGTCCATCGGGGATAATGTAGCTTTCTAATGGTGAAAGAATTTTTCAAATCGGTCCAGTAGTTTCAGAGCCTATTCAATGCAAACAAATTAACAAACAATCAAATCTTTCCTCTTAATTATATGTGTAGAAGATGGGTTTGTTCCTGACCGCAATCGCAATCAAGGGCAAAGATGCGGTCGAGGATTTAGCAAGCTCACCCAGAAGAAAAATTACTTGACATTGTGTATATTTGCCTTAAAAATCATTCAGAATTATGGTTCAGTTTTTACTAAGCTGTATTTTACACATTTTGTAGAATTATCAAAGTCAAAAATAGCTTTATTTCATAGAAAATTCAGAACGTCACTTAAAATAAGTCAAAGTAATGATTTAGCATTTACTGCGCCTATTCGCAGCAAAAGTGCAGTCTTCCTCTGTCAAGAATAGGCAAGAAACTCCGAGAGTTGCTCTTTTTATTAACTCAATCATATAAATTTCCTTATTTCAAATTTTAATTGACTTAATATCTAAATAACTCTGGAGCTGAGCAATTTATTCCCATGGTTGCTTGTCTAACAGTTAATCAGAAATTCCATAATAGCCATTTTTACAAAGTTTTTGTTTAATTATTGTTTTTTTTTCTAAATGTTAAGTTTTGAATACATATGGGAATCTAATTATATGTATGTTCTCGATTTAGCTATTTTGAGTCCCCGCAGGGATGAGCAAAGTCTCAAAATATTCTCTGATTATAATGCTTATCATCTTCCTGACAGACTCCAACACCCCACCACCGGAATCGGACAAAAACTCAAACTGTACGTCATCACAGACGTGTGACGTCACCACCCCCCTCCTCTACCCGCAGCCACACATCGGCCGCAACGCCTGCATACAGCGGAACACACACACACACACGCACACCGCCGACACACTCATACACAAGAGCCTCAAGGACATACCAGCCAACACTGAAGCCCCGAGGATGCAAAACATCGAAGAAAACTGCCTCTCCGTAGCTAGGGTAAGTCATACACGACCTATGATACACGATTTTGAGAATTCTGAAAGACTTAACGAAATAAGATCCTATCAGAGACCTTTAGAGTACGTACAGAATGATGTTAGTGCCAGTAGAAACAGTACAGATAAACCTAAACAAACTAATTTGCTACAAGACGTTAAGATAGAAAAACCGAAATGGGGTATTAAGAAGTTTTTCGAAAATAAATTGAATAGGAATGCTAAACTAGAAACAGAGGTGAAATTAGTTCCGGAACATTCGAATGTTACGCAAAATGGTAGGACGAAAACTTCTGTTGTAGGAAAAAGTAATTTGTCTGACAGGCCAAGTAACTTAGTTCTGGATCAAGAAAGAAATTTCAATTTTGAAGCGCCTTGTACTCTTTCCCCCCCTAATAGAACTCTTTCTCCTACCATGCTGATGGAATCAGAATTGAACAGAGAAAACAGAGTTTTCGGCTTTAAAGAACTACCGACACGCGACGAAGAAAACAAAACTCAAAACCAAATCTTCGCTGTAATCGTACCTAAAGCGAAACCCGCGGATTACACAAACTTAATAGAAATGAGAAATAAAACTAGGGGCAGTTCTGAAAGCGTTAAAAACTCAGTAAGGACTTCCATGTCTTCGCAATCGTTTTTTAAATCTGGCAACTCTGAATCTGAAGATTCTACCGTTAAGAAACGACTTAGTTGCGATAATAGGATTATAAGCAACAGTGGGCGATCTTCCAGAGCCAGTATCAACTTAGAACTACAATATATCGATAATAGAGAAAATTTCCAAAACGATAGTCCGTTTGATTTGAACTCTGATTGCTCGAGCAGCGAAGATGAGCATTTGATGTTGCTATCAGAAAATGGCGGCTCGAAAATCACAATGCAAGCTATTCCGAAACCAGACGACAAAAAGAAACAAAACGAGGTTTTAAAAGAGTCGAGTCACAAAACTGAATTAGGGTTCAACTACCAAAACAAATACAAGAACTTTGACAATGAATTCAGCGATCCGAACGACAAAGAAAACATAAATGGTTACAGCGGCGATAACCCTGTATACATAGCAGCCTTAAACGGCGAAATTAATACAGAACTTAAATTCATTCAACCCGATACGAGCGATAGAAGTCCAAAATCTCCGAAGCCTAGTCTGAAAAACTTGTGTATTAAAAGGCAGCATTCCTTAGAGCAAGTTAGCGAAATTTTCTCTTCGGCCGGAGATGTAAATTTGCAAAATCCCGCTGGTAGGGTTAAAACTCCGGGAGATTTGCCCGTTGCCATTCGTAGGGCTAGAAGAGACAGGGCGTTACAGAAAGGGAGAGCAAACGAATGCAACAGATTGAGTCTGTATGATGATAGAATGATGTTCGGGAATAGTTTGTAATTCCTAAACATCATTCTATCTTGTCTGTGTTAGTTTATTCTTTAGCTGCCCTAACATATGCAGTGAGAATCGCTTGCATTTGCATGCTGGTAACAGCTTGAATGTGCGAACAAAATAATGTAAAGACAACTGTGTTAAACATATTTCAGCGAATAAAGATATTTTATTTGATTTAGGACTTCACTCTCATTGCCAAGGAAAACATAACCTTAAATATAGCAAAAGAAGCTTGCATTTCTTTTGCATTAGATTGACGTTGACAAATTATTTTGAATTGCTAAAAGGACTCGTGTCCGAATTCATACGCAAGAGAAATGAAAACTTCTACAAATACGAATAGGGTCCATTTTCCTTGTGTTGAATCGGAAGTCTATACTTTCATGAGAGAAAAGTCTCATTCCGTATGCTAGGGTAGCTGACCTCTTTGGTAAAATTTTATTGGAGAAATGGCGTTGAACTGCGTCTTTTTTTCGTTGTCTTTTTTTCATTTAAAAAAATGAGAAGTAGCATTCTACACATTAAAAAAATGTGACCTTTAAACAAAAACTTGAGTTTGATGACTTTAATAAATCAAATAAAAAAATTTGAATATCTATTGTCGTTTTTAAATGTAAATTACCTTCTACGATGAAATCTGGGCAGAAAAATAAAAACGATATGGTGTTGCCATATGGCCCGCCCTCTATTTAAGTTTTTATTTTTCTAATCGGCTTTCACATAAAATATGTAATTTATAATCATTTCACAAATTCTCATATAAAACTTGCATTGCATTTTTGAATGGATTTTAATAATTAATGTTTGCGCATTTAAGATTATTGATGTTATTATAAGCTCGTTTTCATTGATCAAAAAGAAAAATTTGTACAGTCTGACAAGTTACATTTAAATATACAGGGCTTTAGGTAAATCTCTTTCAACCTCTCTGGTGCTAAATCAGTCCATAAAACTGAACAACTTTCCCGAAGGAACATAGGTCATAATACGAAAAAAAAATTTTGATCTCCCATACAAAATGCGCTATATGCAGATGAAGTTTGTATGGGAACTCAAAAAAATTTTTTTTCGTATTTTGACCTATTATCGGGGGAAAGTTATTTTGTTTCATGAACTGATTAACCACCCGAGAGGTTGAAAGAGATTTACCTAAAGCCCTGTATATACTTACTTATATTTTTTTATGCAAAAAAAAATGTTTTAAACCGTAACGATTTTTTTCTAAGAGCACACCAATCAATGCCATTCTGTGAGCGACCAAAGAAGCAACTAATCTCGAGCATTCCCGTGCTTCGAAGGGCACGTTAAGCCGGCGGTCCCGGCTGTTGTTGATTGATTGCAGTCGTTAATTAGGTCAAAGGCCGTTTGTCGTTTTGAAAACTGACTCCAGGTTTAATCAAATTCTCTACATACTTGATTATACCAAGGCGTTAAGAAGAAAAGAGCCTTTTCTCTCTAATCTTTCGATTGGAGAGAACAGGCTCTTTCCTTCTTAACGCGTTGGCACGGGTCACGGAGGTCAGATGGCAGTCGCTCCACTGTAAGAAAAATAAATGTATTCACAATATAAAACAGACATCAAAACAGCATACAAATGAATAATGTGGTGAAAAGGTGCTGCCTCAGCCAGGCTGTTTTTCAGTCAAAAGGAAGATTATTGAAAAAAAATTTAGAGCTGTTTATAAAAATAAATAATTAAAAAATACAAGATCTTATATGTAACTTGTCAGACTGCAGCGTTCTTTACATGTTTGAATATTATTATCTCAGTGTCATTTCGCTGCATTTAATATAATTAAATATAGTTTATAAGCATGAATAGTTTTGGATAAGTAGCTTTGTAATATGTGATATTTAAAAAAAAAACAATTCATACTTTACATTTGATGTCAGATGATTTTGCTAAATTAAAAAAAAAGCTGCAGAAAATAAAATTTAAAGCTCGAAAAAAAATTATTCGTTGGATAAAAGTTGCCTTTTCATTGCTTCGCAATAAATTGATTTAAAAATAATGTTAACTTTTTGAAATCCATTTCACATAATTTGGGTTTCGAAGTTGTTAAAATATATTGAAGATTTTCTTTTTATTTATTTGAAATAATGTAAATAAGTACGTAACTACAGGACCACGGTTCACCTCTTTTATTAATTTTAGTAATTACTATAATTAATATTAAATAGTTGTTATTTTTTTAAATAATGTTATTCTTAATTCCACGTTAGTTAAGTTATCGCTTATTATTAAAAGAAGGGGGTAATGAACAATTGAGATGGTTAAATCAGAAAATTTTAGAACCGTAGTTATTTAGAATTTAGAAAACAAATATACTTACTACATGTATAGGAAGGTGAAAAGTGGCTATTAAGCTACAAAATTGTTGGCAATCAAAACCCGGTTCGGTCAACTGTACTATCCAACTGTGCCAAGAGCAAGAAGTGGCTATTTTAATGCAGCACAATGCCCATTTAATTTGGTAGTATTGTAATGTTCGTATTAGCCTGACAATTAAACGAAATCTATGTGATAGTGTAACGAAATGAAGTGACCCAGACTTGTAATCGGAAGGTTGCGGGTTCAAATCCTGGTGCGGGCCTGCACCACTCAATTTGTCTTTTCGAATTTATATACGGATTTTTCATTTTTTTTTCGGATTTTTTTTGCTTAGCAATGGGGCCGCCTTTTGTACCCTGACATAACTTTTTTGAATAAAATGTAACTGTACCTTATCTGTGTCGGAGTGCAATAAAGTATATTGTATTGTAATTATCACCTACTCAGCGGTGAAGAAAAACATCGTGGTGAAACCCGCACGTCTAGGAAAATTCGTTTTCTCTTGGTGCGCGGTCCACCAGCCCGCATTGGGCCAGCGGGCTAAACCCCTAAGTTTTTCGAAAGGAAGCCCGTGCCGCTCGGTGGGGCCGTATGTATATGGGCTGTTAAAAAAATGTGATAGTAAAATACTATACAAGCGTAGTACACACTTATTTCGAAGCATAATAGATGCTTTTCGCCTTCTTATCGGACGTTGAGTATAGTAATAATAATTCGGTCAAAAATAACAACTTAGTCGTGGGATGCGTCTGATCCTTCTGAAAACATTCGCTAACATTGATGGTTTGACCATTTGAATAGGGTAATGTCCCCTATAATTATACCTCTATTAATTGTGATAAAAATTCAGTGAACAAATTGTTTTAATTATTTTTTAAGATATTTTCAACGATATTAAATAACCCTAGAGAGATCTTCAGATATAAATTATATCTGCCAAAGGGCCATCAAGAAAACATTGTTATATCAATAGCCCTCAATGAAGGATAACAGTAATTTATCACCATTAAATAAGAATTTTCTGTTTTTGTATTGCGATATCCTTACATAAATGTAAGGTACACTCGACGCCCTAAGGGTCAAATTCGTTCAAATCTGAACCTTACCACCAGTAGACAAGAAACTTGAGTGGATGACGCTTTTGTCGCATTGGGGTAGACAGACATTTTATTGCAATGTTTGTGATTGAGTGATGAAATCAAAGTTTTAAATCCAGTTTGTACAATCATTTTCTAGACGTATTTTCAGCTCTGATAGTGAAGCTAGGGTTATTTAGTATCGTTGGAATTTCGTTAATTTTAAGCACCCAGCACGTAACCAATTACAGGTGCAATCTATGGCGATCAGTTACAACACCTCAGTGATTTTGCACAGACATTAATAAAGCGCGCGCGGTCACGCACGCTACTAGTTCCATCTCTCTCTCACGAGCAAAATAGGACACGTGTCTCGCCTTACCTCAGCTATTGGAGTGAATTTATTTCTATCTAGAATCAAGTAAGTATTTAAAATAATGTAAACAAACTTAAGCTGTCAAATCAGACAGTTTTGCGGGCTTCACTATCCGGCAGAATTAAAAATCACCAACTGTTAAATATGGTCTAAGCAAAACGGGTACTCTTAAAATTGGTCGTACTTAATTTATTTTTCTGTCAAACCTAGAATTGGGTGTTTTTTCGGTGACAGGTTTCTAATTAATTATCTTATTAAAAAACTATTACTAAATTAATTGACTAAAAAAGTTAAATTTGTAGTTATTGGAGACGAATAATATATTTTTATGTCTGTAAAAAGCGATACATGAAAAAGTATTTTTTTTTAATAATGTAAAATACAACGTATGAGAATCAAATGTTGTGAATGTGTAAAAACCTTTTTCGTGTTGTTTACCTTGTTTTAAGTACCTACATGATTCTAGTTATAATTTCCTTTAAATGCACCTTTACTGGTTATGTGCTCGATGGTTTTAAGTTCGTTGTTAAACTCGTAATAGTTTAGTTCCTAGACCGCCATTTTGTTATGTTTTCCGTGTCGAAGTTTAGTTTATTTCTGAACGAAAGTGTCTATATTAAATAGTAATAAATGTATTCATTGTTACATGAAGAGAAAATGCCGCATAGTTTGTTGTAAAATGCTTATAAACACCAATATGAGTAAAGTTTGTCAAAAGATTCTAAAATTAAGTTAAAAGTATAGCAACACTGCGCCTAACTTGAGAAAACAACACTTGATTTTTCCATTGGTATATATTGCAATGGAAAATCAAGTGTTGCTTATCAAAAATTTATTTTCTCTGGCAAGCCATTTGTACTTTTTGCCAAGTGGGTAAATTCTTACCTTTGAGTATACATACAGGGTGTTAAGTAATTCGATCTTATCCTCTCAGGTCACCAACTGAACAACTTTCCCTAAGAACAAATGCCGAAATACGAAAAAAAATTTTTGACTTCCCATATAAAATGATTTATCATTATCAGCTGATGCAATTTGTGTGGGAAGTTAATTTTTTTTCGTATTTCGGCATAAGTTCTTAGGGAAAGTTGTTCAGTTTCATGGGCTGATTCACCACCCGAGAGGATAAGATCGAATTACTTAACACCCTGTATAGAGATAATATTGCGGAAAACGTCTGTCAAAAACTGTAAAGTCTGGTCATTACTTAGGCCCGTATTACAGAAGGAGACTCAAACATTGATCTATACTTAAGTATTGATTGTCTGTGTCTCGCTATGAAAATGACAAAGACGACTGTGACTTACGTACTATAGATCAAAATCTGAGTCGCGTTCTGTAATACGGAGCTTAGATTTTGTCAACTATTTTGACAAACTGTACTTTAGCTTGTTGAAATGTATAAAATATCGAAAGAATGTCACCCAAATAAAACTATGTTTTATATTCAAATTGTTGTTTCTTTTTTACTACTCTTATCATATCGTTAAACCAAGTTTGATCGTGTGGTGATCGGTTGAAAATAACACCACCCCATCTCTTTCCGTGGGTGTCGTAAGAGGCGACTAAGGAAACACAAATGAGACTTGCCTCCTAGTAATCCATCTTATCTTAGGCAACGACACCTCAGTTTGTCTGAATTTGAGGTGGCGTCCTATAGTCTCGTGCGGTGTGGTAGGCTCTGTAAAGGGCCGTCTGGTTCGCGACCACCCTCCTACCGAAGTCCGACGCCAAACAGCTTGCTGTGAGTACCAGTGCCTTAATAGGCATTTTCTGGGTTATATCAAGAGTAACCCATCTCATAATAAAAAAAACAATAAAAAAATAAGTAAAGTCAGAGGCCCTTTTGGCGGTTCGAAAACTTTCACACCAGGGTTAGTCAGATCGCCAAACACTTGACTATACCTACACGATAAAGAAAAGGGAACGAAGGATTATCATATCTCTTACTATTTATTTATTTGAATGGAGGTTCAACAGCTTATAATAAACACAGTGTACAACATTTTAAAAACAATAAGCCATTACAGATCCTCACTGGCAGAAACAGATATCGCTGAGGTGATTAATCCTAATAAACAATTAGTTTTAGTTGACACTTTAGTAACAAAAAAAATTGCCAGTTTAACATAATTAATTAAATTTTTGATATATCATCACTATTAAATCAATTTTTGAAAAGCTCGTCTCGCCGAAACAAATCCAGTATTGAAAAACTTTTAAAAAAATTGAACCAACTTCAAAAAACCGATTATAAGCTCTTCATTTTTTGTTTGAAGTCGGTTAATAAAACGAAGTGTTAGCTTTGAAAAAAATTAAGCGAATCATTATCTACACTAATATTATAAAGAGGAAAGATTTGTACCTACAGTTTGTTCGCCCAATTAGTGTGCATGGGTAGCTGTCAGCTGTCATCTCGAAATGTATGGCGGTACAGGGAGCAAGAAAACTTGAATGGTAATTCATATCTTCTATCTCTTTCTACTAGTTATAATACGAAAATAATAATATTTTGTGGTCTCTGTAAATATTTACATGGATTAGTATAGCTATTTTTTGAAAGAAAAATATTCGTACCTATTTGAAAATAAAATTACTTAACTGTAAATAAATGATTGTATGTGTTCATTGACACTATCGTTAACATTTACAAAATAATAATAACGTATATTTCCAAAAAGAAGTACTTAAGGAAGTTAGTTCTGCTAACTTATAAATTACAAAGGAGGGTTCAGATAATTCGTCCTGTAGGTATTACTTGCACTACAAATACCCAGTTGCAGTAACGGTCATTAGAAAAAAGCTTTTCGGTCATTATGTGATATTCATAGATTAATTTATTTATAGATAGATATGAGTTTCGACATTTATTATTTGAATTTCTTTCAAATACTGACATTGGCAAAATCACTATGCGGAGGCCATATTTAAAAGAATAGGCATAAGTTCAATAATAAATTTTGCTATTTTATTTATTGGAGTTGAGAAAGGGCATTATTAATTATAGTTGAGAATGTTGGAGGAGACTGGCAATGACACTGCGAATAATGACAACAGCGGTGGTACGTCTCAAGACGATAACGCTCCAATTAAAAAAAGGAAGACGCTTTGTAAAAACTGCAAAGAAATAATTTTGAATGTTCATCAATACTGCGTCAACACAATGCCGCCTGATAATGATAAAGAGATGGAATTTAAAAATTATCCAATTATTGGGACAGTTTCGAAAATGGTTAATGTGCATCGAAACGCTGTCGCCAAAATTATAAAATCAGGACCAGTTTCTCCCTTAAAGAGAGGAAGTCAGACGAAAAAATTCTCAAAGATAGATGATTTTGAATGCGATTTAGTTCGACGCACAGTATACCTATAGATTCTATACAGATAAGAAACTTCCAACACTCGATATGATATTGCAAGATTTAAAGACAAATACGGACTTCCCATATCAACGTACTACGTTGTATGAGCTTTTACGTAAACTTGGATTCAACTATAAAAAAGTGAATAAACGCAGTGTGTTGCTTGAGACGCCGCGATTCCAAGTCTGGCGTTATAAATATATAACAAAGCTCAGAGAAGCACGTCAAGAGGGGCGAAATATAATCTACCTGGACGAAACGTGGTATGACACACATGATACCGTCAAAAAAAGTTGGACTGATTGTAGTTGTCACTGCATTTCAGTTTTGCCTTCCACTCGTGGGAAACGCATTATCATATTGCATGCTGGATCCAAAGACGGTTGGGTCGAAAATGGACTGCTTCTATCTGCGAAACAGATTAGCGATGCGAGCGCTGATTACCACTGCGACATGAACTCAGTGCTCTTTGAAAAGTGGTTTCAGGAGCAATTATTGCCAAACATAACACCAAATAGCCTAATAGTAATGGATAACGCTCCTTACCACTCGCGACTATCCGTCAGAATTCCAAACACCACAACCAGAAAAGGGGAGATCCTTGATTTTATGAGACAGTACAAAATTTCCATTCCAGAGCCAACCCCAACCATTCCAGTGCTGCTGGATATTGTGAAAAAGGCGGGCATAGAAAAAAGATATGTCATTGATGAAATAGCAAAAATGAATGGTTGTGAGGTGGTGCGTCTTCCACCATACCACTGCATTTTTAATCCGATAGAACAAGTGTGGTCTAAAATTAAACATGACCTTAGAGCCAACAATTGCGACCCCAAAAACAGCATAGTGCCGTATGTCAATTGATCAGGCAGGTCATGTTGAACGTAACATCTGACTTGTGGGGTAAATATATTGCCCACGCAATCAAAGAAGAGAATAAGTACTTTAATGTAGACCAGCATGTTGATGTTAACGGAGACACTTTCATAATAAACACACAAAGTGATACAGATGACTCTGATTCGGAATAGCTAGATTGATTTTTTATACTTATGCTACAAAAATAGCATATATGTTTAAATTGTAAGATGGCTATTTAATTTTAATTTTTATTAAAAAAATTGCATTTGTGGACGAGTCACATTTAAGTTAAAGAATGGTCCCAATATACCGTGCGCCTGTACTGCACACTAATTGCCCGAACGAACTGTACATACATACAGGTCAAACTGAGAACCTCCTTTTTTTTTGAAGTCGGTTTAAAAAGTCGAAGTTAAAAACATTGCATTGGTTATTAAAATTGCTAGTTTTAATCTAATCAGTTTACAATAGACTCAGTCTAGTTCTGGCCAACGTCAACATGCATAGCTAACACGCGTAAATATAATTTTGTCATGTCGATGTCGCTCTGTCTGTTCCGTTCTGACGCTATGCGATAAAACGAGATACATACTACAAAATTACCAATGTTAGAATGTGACTGTATAAGCTGGTTGGTTTTCCCACCATTGATTCGGTCGCCAGAGCCTGGTTCATTGAATAGTAGGGTACAGAGGCCAGCGCATCAGGTTACTCCAATTTCATTGCAAAACCATCTTAATCGCAACAGCACAGAGTTTTTTTTTATAAATGACTACACTGTTGGCCGCTAATGGCCTTCACAGCTTCACCGAGCAAGTGGCGAGCGCAGATGGCTCTCAGCCCAATAATTTTAAGTAACAGGCCTAAGGGTGCCCCCTGTGGGGCTCGAACCTCGGCTTAGTGCGTTACTGGGAGAGGGAAGTCTGACAAACAGCACAAAGTGCACGCGTGTGTGCCTTATGTGCAGCATTTACAGCACAAAATGGTAATTTACTTTGTAACGCCATTTATTACATACATAAGCAGTTTTGAATCAACACTAAAAGTGACGACTAGTTAACAGAGAAGTTTTTCAACAATTACTTTTTTTCCAACATTTTACTATTAGTATTTGATAATAGATGTTTATCTTCTTATTCATCATCATCAACTACGTAAACATTACAGGCGCCTGCCGCTAACTATTCTCCACTTCTGAGGCTAGCCTGACTATTGGTATAATTTTACTGACAGACTATTAGTATAAATAATTGAAAACAATTTTTCAGTAAAAAACCCCCTTTATTTCAATAATTACAATAACAGAATGTTACATTACATACATTTTCCTACACGATTGCATTATACTTAACATGTCATGTCCTTTAAGATTAACATACTCCATGTTCAACACATTTACAATGATATGTTAAAAATATAACATTGAATTTAATTAAATATAAATAGAAACCAATTTGTCATATTATAAATAAAAATATGTACTATTTATTTATGGTTATTTTTGTGACATTTTGTAGTTATCTGCGGCTCGAGCACGATGGCGACAAACTCGTGCGGCGCGCCACTCGGCTGACGCTGAAACTTCACTTTGATTGCGCGCCCCGCGCAAATGCTAGGTCGCCCTTTGGCGTTGTCAATGTTGTCATTTTGACATAGGACCGCAAAACTCAAACTCAAAAGTGTTTATTTCATTGAACATATAAAATGATACTTGAACACGTCAATATGATGAATTACATTAGCACTTTTGACTTTGCGCCTATTCGCAAAGGTACAGTCTTCCTCAGGAGAAGAATAGGCAAGAAACTCCGAGGGTCGCTCTTTTTAAGTCAATCATATAAAGGCAAGCGCTCTTTTTAAGAAAGAATATAGTAAACTTGTTGCAGCCAAGAGTTTTTGATATTGATTGGCATTGGCAGAAGTATAAAAAAATTGACGTTTAGTTCCACTTTTTGCCGCAACATAACGCATTTTTTTAAATCAGACCATGTGTGTGCCCACCGAGGGGCACGGGCCTCCCTTCAAAACACGAAGGGGACTTAGGCCGTTGTCCACATACTCTGTGCATAATAAATAAAAATAAATAAATGTACCCAACATGGATTATTCAATACCCGTACCAGAAATTCAGGACATATGATAATATCATTTCAATATAAATTTTTGATCATTCTCCGCAAATATACAATACAAATTCAACCTAAAAATAAGTATGGGAATCTGGTTTTGCATTCTTCACCATACGATTCCATACCAAAAGTCGGAAATACTCAATGCATTTCTGTTTTCCGCTAAATTCAGATGTCAGTGACAGGTATTACTTTTATCGAATATCGAACAAAAGAGCTGTTTGTGGTATGTTAAATTTCGTTTTTCCAAACCTTGGTTCGTTAAAAGCTTAAGTGTTTGCGTACATACTTACTTATTTTTAGTTGAAGTAACATACAAATACCTACATATTTGACACGAACAAATGCTTTTTTGACACAATACATGAAATTTTATAGTGTTTGTTGACATGGTTTTATCAGTTTTTTACATTAGTGTGATGATTTTTCAGGAACTTATACAGTATTTATTCCGAGAGTAAAATTTTGCTTCCGTTAAATATGAATTAGTGATTCAAAATGGCGGTTAAAAGACGAATGTAGCTTTGATTGAAGAGATATTATGGAATTAAACATTGTGACACAGGTTATATATTATTTTACTAGCAACACTTATTTCCAGAAATTTAAAAAAAAACGCAAGTGTTGCTATATAATAAGACTGTAATAATAACGCCCCTCAACTTTTTCCTAAGATTTTTTAAATTGAAAGGCTAGTAGACTTCAAAGTAAAAAGTTTAAGTAAAATTATGAGCCACAATAATTGAAGGCAGCCGTTTTGAATCTTAACTATTCTCACAGTCGAAAATTTACAAAAATCTAAAGTCTCTAGCAACCATTACCTCCCTAAAAGACAGCAAAATTAAAAAAAAAAAACCTACGCATTTATTATTATCTACATATCACATAAACATTATTAACCAACATAATCTTAATTACCCTTAAAACTAAAAGTTTGGGTGCTTACATTTTAATATTTATTTTTAAATTAATTTGGATTTTTAAAACTGGCAACAACAATCTTATGAAAAATTGTGATACAAATCAAGTTGTCTCACTTACTCGTACAATTTAAATAGCTCTATTAATTTTGTAACGTTATTTTTATTTTTTTAGTCAAGCAAACTACGTTAAAAATAAATATTAAAAAGTGTACCCAAACAAAACGAAATAGACGAAGAAAAATATGAAAATCATTTATTATATTAAAAATAAAAATATAATCTTATTTTGTAAATAAAACAGGTAACAATAATTATCATAAATTCTTTCAAATGCTCCGCGAGATTTCTGAGGAATACGTTAACAGCCTTAAGTGGAAAATTCTAGCAGATTTAGAATTATTTGTTTTTTTATCGACATAAAAGTAATCGAGGCATACTGTAAGTTAGTAAAGGGATGCGACGGTTTTGCTGTACTGTGGGTGAAAGGATGACAACCTATCACCACTATGCTCATGTTGCATCTACATAATAGCCCCTTCAGAATGTAAGCAAATTTTTAAGGGGTGATTCCGCCCATGAAACTGAAAACCCATATAAAACTTTAAAAAAATATTTACTTCTCATACTAAGGCAATCGCTCAAGTTGTATGGAGAGGCAAAAATTATTTAAGCCTTCGTACGATTCTTGCACACCCGCGTGTGTAGGATTTTGTATCGCACACGCCGTAAACAAGCGCGCGTAACCCGTCGTTCCTTAGAGATTTTTTTTATATTTCGACCTATGTTCCTTGTAGAAAATTTGTTCAATTTCGTGTCCTGATTCACACCTTAATCTTCGCTGACTAATGTAACGTTACTCAGTATATTAACAGTGATTTTATTACCACTTAGCGCTCGTTCTACCCCGACTGGGAAAACAGTAAAATTAAGTAGGTATTTCTTCCATATGTAATTAATAGGTAACTTGAGATTGGACTGAAATAAGTTATGGCATTTATACTGGGTGATAAAAAACCTCCTAGCTATATTCAAAATCCTGAACCAGTATCACTCAAAGAACACATTTATATTTTTAATATATATATTTATTTTTCCATGGGAATAGTACATTTTTTGCCTAAACGTAGACATTACTCCTACATCTGGTTCAGGATGTTGAATATAGCTAGGTTTTTTTTCACGTATATAGGTCGAAAATTTTATTTTTTTAAATCAGTGAACGCGCTAACTATATTTTCATATGGCAATTCAATATAGTGAAACAAGAACTCATTAAAATTTTCAGAGGCAAAAAATTATTGACAATGATTATTTGTGACAAAATCAAAGTATGTTTCCTTTTTCGAGTATCTAAATCTGTTATGTCAAATGTTATATAAACAAAAGATTTGGCTGCCAATTAAAATAATATTTTTTTCTGACTTGTTGATAACCAAGCTGCCATGTTACTGAGTCATAGACTACCAAATAAAATAAATTGTAAATATTTATACTATACATAGTTTTATCTATAGTTATAGATAACAATAGTAAGTATATTTATAATCTTACTGACTGAGTTTTCCTTGCAGACCCCTCTTTATAACTAGTTGATGTGATGATTATGCGATCTGTGGGAGAAAAACAGTAAATATAATAAACTAGCTTCCTGCCTGGGACTTCGTTACCGTGGAAATTTGGAAAAATTATGTAGCCTATGTGTTAATTCAAGGTGTTAGCTACCTCCATACCAAATTTTATCAAAATAGGTCCAGCCGTTTGAGCGTGAAAGAGTAACAAACATGCATACATACATCCATACTTTCGCATTTATAATATTAATTAATTAATAGTATTTACAAATTTTTTAGGGAAAGAAAAATATTCGGCTGATACAGGCTGATTATACAATACAATACAAATACACTTATGTATAATAATACCTGTGTCACAGTCGTATATAAGGACGGGGGGGAGGGGTGCATCTTTTCATCTTATATAAAAATTGTAGGTCTTGATTCACTGACTCATTATTCCACCCCTAAGCCTAAGGGGGTAAAATAATGGTTCAAAGTTATGGGGAAAACATTTTTTTTAACATTTTGACTCGAAACTTCGTCAAGATATACCTTGAAGCATATAACGGACACGTATTTCGCAATTTTTCAAAAAACATCCCCTAAGGGGTCAAGAATGAAACGGAAGACTAAAAGAGTTCTCTGCGCGAGCGAAGCCGCGGGAAAAAGCTGTTAAATAAGTAAATACCGATTGCCCATTGAAACGGTGATAGATCAGTTTGTAATGAGCCAGACTTGTAATCCGAAGGTTGCGGGTTCAAATCCTGGCGCGGGCCTGTACCACTAAATTCGTCATCACTTGCTCAACGGTGAAGGAAAACATCGTGATGAAACCCGCTCGTCCAAGAAAATTCATTTTCGAAAGACGAGCGGTCCACTAACCCGCATTGGGCCAGCGTGGTGGACTATGGCCTAAATCTCCTTCGTGTTTCGAAGGGAGGCCCGTGCCCCTCGGTGGGGACGTGTAGGGGCTGGTAAGAAGAAAATACCTGGTGTTATGTGTTCCGCTGCGGGCGCGCGAGCAGCTTGCAGGCGACGAGCGGCCACAGCGCCAGCAGCAGCAGCGTCGGCGGCGACAGCTCCTGCCACGGCCAGCGCCAGCCCGAGCCCACCTCACATGGAAAAAAAAACGTGCTTTTAGGGAACAGTTCAAGTCCCTTCGCGCCGAATATTTTTCTTTCTCTAAAAAATACATTTTGTTTAGAGATTGCATCGTTCGTGACCGATTCAATTTAAAATAGCTTTATTTTAATAAGCTATTTTAAATTGAATCGGCTATTATAGAACAAGCTATTTAAGCTATTTATAGAACATTCGGGATGTTATTTGAGTCGAATAGAGTCAAAGGCGGCTATCTGACATTTAAAGTAATAATTTTCCACGTTAAAAACGTATGAGTCACCGACTTCAATCCTAACAGTTCGCACAAAGTAGATATCTAGTATTTTTTGTGGACTACAATGCTTATTAGCAGATAACTACAAGCAGAAATGTCATTCATTAATTTAGATGATGTTCTAGTTTGTAGTATTTTTTGTTTTTGTTTTTTTTTTAAAGCGCTGAATCATTTTTGATAAAATTTATATGGGACCTCTTCAGGAGTATACTCTTTCGAAAAAATAAAGAATTATTCAAATCGGTTTATAATTGCCGGAGTAATCGCGTAACAAATATACAAAAAACAAAAATACAGTCGAATGAGAACCTCCTCCTTTTTTGAAGACGGTTGAAAATGAGCTTTGAATGTAGCAACACTCAGAATTTTGAATACTTTCTACCATTATTCAAAGTTCGTATCAAAGACGGCTATTTCTTATAGAAAAACCACTTCAAAGTAAGAAATCAGTTTCAAATCCGGCAATCTGTAAAATTTGACTTAAAAAAGAAGTTTTTTTTTTTTTTTATTAATGAAGGGTTCGCTCTTGACCACAATCAAGCCCAAGGGCAAAGATGCGGTCGAGGATGTAGCAAGCTATATAAAACAATGTTGTCTACAATAAAACAATATTGCATATTATATATTATTTTGTCCTATCTAATTAACTAAAAGTAATAATTCGTAAGTTATTTGTATGGAATACCTTATTTTAACATTTGCCAATAATCACCCATAAGTCAGATAGCCACCTTTGCTTTTATACGACTCATTTCAAATAAGTCAAAATTACATTGAATACATACAAACATATTCGTTACTACAGAATGTAACATTAAAGGATTTCAATACATACATACATATTCGTTCTTTTGACCCTACTAACTCTACGCCTATTAGCAGGATATTAGATCTCCCGATGCTCTAACCAACTGAGCTATCGTGCCTTCAAGTCAAGCGGCGAAATTTCTCATTCCCTCACTAAGCACATTACGTGTTCTTTCCCTAAAAAAATTGAATATTCCTCTATCTATCCGTGTAGGGGACGCCCGTCAGGCACAGGCGGGTGATCAGTCCACTCATTTGGGACCATTTCACCCAGTTCCCCACAACAGCGCATGAGTTTTACCTCTGCACTGACAGTTCCACCTCTTTAAACCTCCCAGAAGATTTAGCGAACCCAATTATCTCTTTTATGATTTAGTAATTACTAGCTTACCCGGCGAGCTTCGTAACGCCTTAGAATTAATTTCTGGCAGTCTTTCAATTTTTTTTTTTTAAATAGCCAAATTGGTCCAGCCATTCTCGAGTTTTAGCGAGACAAAAGAACAGCAATTCATTTATATACAGGGTGTAAAGCAGCTTAGTAAATACTAAAATTCCCGGTTGCAGACACCCCCGGAAAAACACCCGGAAAATAGTGTTAGTTAGTTTTATTTTATTTTGTTTAATTATAATTCATATGTATGTTAGTCTGTAAGGTATTTATCTATGGGCCTTAGATGCCTGATAATTGATAATAAATGATTTTATTATTATTATTAAAATTCTACCAATCTATCCATAATTACCATCGACTACAAGTAATTATTTTTCCACGAAAATGTCACGTTAAGGACTTTTATTTGCCTACTTTAGCGCTACGCAATATACCGCGAAACCGCGCCGTTGTCAGAATGCGATACAGTCCAGCGCATCAGGTTATTCTTTTTTATTGCAAAACCGCTCTTATCACAACAGCACAGAGCGCACGCGTGTGGTAATCTGAGTTTCAGCCGTCCGTATATCGCTAGTTTTCGTGTATTAGCTGTTATAATTGTTTTTATTGGAAAATGGAATGTATTAGAATAAATAATTTAATTTCAAAGCAGAAAATATTAAAAAAACATGAAAAAAATATTGAAAATGTTCCTAAAGAAAATTCCACTGGAAAATCATTCAAAATGATGGTCTGAGTTCAGGGTTTCAGTTTTTGCTAACCTGTACTTTACACCCTGTATAAAATATTATACACCCTATCTAAACTGACTGACTGACTGACAGACATATCAACGCACAGCCTAAACGGCTAAACGTATACACTTGAAATTTGGAAGGGACGTAGCTTAGGTACCGTAGAGGTGCACTAAGAAAGGAATTCCCGAAATTCCCACGGGAACGGGAATTAGCGAGAAAATCCTTTTGTATGAAAAATCGAAGTTGCGGGCATCCTTACACCCTATATAAAATATTTGTGGAGAAGTTCAATTCGTCGCACCATCTGTTTCGTTGTCGTCTCCTTCTCACATTTGAAGAGGCCTATCTTGTGGTCTGTTTAGCCCATAGGGTGTCAGGAATTCGAGCCCTGTTAGCTTCTACTATGTGAATTACAAAAAAAACATCACGCTTCCTGCCCCCATGCTTAACTTCAATGATCGGTTCTGAACAATGAGTAGCAATGGACTACAAGTAATTATGGTACTTACGTCTATCATCCTGCGGTCTCCCTCGACTGCCTTCCTAAGCGCCGCCACGTCGGCCTCCAGTCGGGCTAAAGTGCCCGGGAGCTGTTCTAGAACCTTCAGATCTGCAACATGGACATAACTAAATAATTATAAATTAACGCTGCACACTCAAAGACCCATATTAAGGTTTTCCCTTGTGTTGTGGGTCCCTTGGAACACACATAAAGACAAACACGAACATCCGTGACCCGAGAACAAACATCTGCTTTTTACAATAATATTTACCCCGACTGGGAATCGAGCCCTGGACCCGTCGATCCAGAGGCAGCATCACTACCACTCGACCAAACCGGCCGTCTAAAGTCACAAATACAGTGTTTTTTTTTATTAGTCTGGATCCCACTGCTGGACAAAGGCTTCCCTATTCTTTGTCCACACAGTCCGGTCTTGCGCTATTTCCCGCCAGTTCCGCGTGAAAGAGACAAGTTCGTCTCTTTCATTTTAGCTGCGTGGATTAGATCAACACCTATTTTGAACCTTAATAACATACTCATTGAGTAGATAATCACCTGGCGTTTATCGTATTTGTGCGTAGCGTGTTCGTGGGAAGCCACGTGGGTTGCAACCCACGAACACTTTATTAAATTGACACGTAGACAGAGAAAAGGATATCTGCTGGATATCTTCTTTTTCGGTTGCACAGATAAGGACAAAATTATATCAATTGCACGTGAAAAAAAGAGACAATGCTGGGCATTTTTTGTCCCTTAGCGCGTGCCGGTTTTTTCAAGGCCAGCACTTTACTTTGCTGTAACCCGTACGAATTAACTGTGCACCTCGCGCTGTACAGTTAATTCGTTCGGGTTATAGCACATTAAAGCGCAGTACTACGGCCGACTACGGCAGTACTAATATTTTCTGTCCCTTTCGGTGGCACGCTCGGCCGCAGTCTATACCTTTTCTCTGTCTACGAATTGACACATCTAAAAAATACTTAATGAGCTTCGGTGGTCTAACGGCTAGTGGGTCGGACTCGTAAACAAGAGGTACCAAGTTCAATCCCCAGTGCCGCCATGTACCAATGACTCGTTTTCTGAGTTATGTACATTAGTTGCACACTAACCGATGCTCTTACGGTGAGGGAAAACATCGTGAGGAAACCTGCACGTTCAGGAGACTTAATGTGTAAAACCATGATCCAATTCGGTCAGGTTTCTCTGTTAGCAGGGTCACGGAGGTCAGATGGCAGTCGCTCCACTGTAATGACTTGACCTGTCATTCTGGATCATGGTCAAGCGTACCCCGAATGAGAAACGGGACTAAGCGCTAGGAAGAAGAAGAAAAAATACTTAATGCTAAACAAATAACATAATTATAAAGTCCCGGGCGGAAAGATAATCTATATTAATATTATAAAGAGGAAAGATTTGATTGTTTGTTTGTTTGTTTTGTTTGTTTGCATTGAATAGGCTCCAAAACAACTGGACCGATTTGAAAAATTCTTTCACCGTTAGAATCCTACATTTTTTTTTATTTTTATTATAAGATGGGTTAGCTCTTGACCTCAATCTTGACCATAAAGGTCAAAGATGAGGTCGACGATGGAGCGAGTTAACCCAGAAAATGCCTATAAAGGCACTGGTACTCCCACGCACCGACGGAACACAGCAGGCTGTTTGGCCCCCTGATGAATATAGGCTAAATAATTTTCTCGAAGTAAAATAAAATAAATAAATAAATAAAATAAAAGAAGAGATATAAAACAGTGATGTAATACTGACGTGTGAGCTGCGACGTGATCTGATGCGCGTGTCCGTTGCTGAGGTGTCGCGCCGGCCCCGCGCCCCCCGCAGCCCCCGCGCCGCCCGCGGCCGGCTGCTCCGCGTCGCTCTACGGGGGACATGGAAACATAACCTCGTATAGAGATCTAAAGATAAACCGTATGGCCGAGACTGGGTAGAGGACTATATTGAATATTATATATTTATAAAGATAAAAAAATTGTCATCTACCCCATTGCCCGCCGCCCCCGCCCCCCCTTACCGCGCGGACGATTTCTCATTTAAACGGTTTAACTATATCGGATGACTTTAAATTTAGGGTGTGAATCACCCCACCGAACAGAACAGTTTTTCCCCAAGGAACAAGGGCGAAATACCTGAGAAAATTTTCGTCTCTACATACAAATTGAGCGATCATCTGATTGCCTTAGTATACAGGTTGAAAAAGAACCTCCTAGCTATATTCAAAATCCTGAACCAGTATCACTCAAAGAACACATTTATGAAAAAAAATAGACGTGTGGCACTCGGGGACTGCCGCGATAAAGCTATTGCATAGCATTTTGTATCAACTTATCCTTACTAATATTATAAACGCGAAAGTTTGTAAGTATGGATGTATGGATGTATGGATGTTTGTTACTCTTTCACACTCAAACGGCTGGACTAATTTTGATACAATTTGGTATGGAGGTAGCTGACACTCTGGATTAACACATAGGCTACATAATTTTCCCAAATTCCCACGGGAACGAAGTCCCGGGCAGAAAGCTAGTGCAATTATAATTAAAAGTAGCCCTCTACTTTTAATTATAATTGCATAAGTTGATACAAAATGCTGTGTAAAAATTTCAAAAAGGTTTACCATTTTTTTTGTTTTTTACGGCCGCCATCTTGGATTTTAAAATGGATGTTATTTTCTCAATCAGCACCCCGAAAACCTATTAAACGACACCCATGACGGTTTTTTACAAAAAATATACATGTCCGCCATCTTGGATTTCAAAATGGTTGTCATTTTCGGAATCAGAACCCCCGAAAACCTATTAAACGACACCCATGTCGGTATGCCCGAAAATTTCATATCCGCCATCTTGGATTTTTGGTGGGGGGAATCGAGACGCTCCGGGCTTTGCCCTTCGCGTCACGATTCCCCCAACTAAAATCCAAGATGGCGGATATGAAATTTTCGGATGGCGGTCGGCGGGTAATATGCTTGGTGACGCTTCAGGCTTCGCCCTACGCGGAGCTCGGCCTTCGGCCTCGCCCTATACGCAGCTCGCCTCGGCCTACGGCCTCGGCTCGGTCTGCGACCTTGCCTCACCTTAAAAATCTAAATTTGTATGGCGGCCATCTTTAATTAGGGGGGGGACGCTCCGGGCTTCACCCTACGCGGAGTTCGGCCTTCGGCCTCACCCTATACGCGGCTCGACTCGGCCTTCGGCCTCGCCTCGCGCGTTCGGCTCGGTCTTCGACCTCGCCTCACCTTTAGAATCTAAACTTGTATGGCGGCCATCTCTGATTTGGGGGGGGGACGCTCCGGGCTACGCCCTACGCGGAGCTCGGCCTTCGGCCTCGCTTTTTACGCAGCTCGCCTCGGCCTACGGCCTCGCCTCGCAGTCAAAAAAGTGACCCGATATTCGGAATCATCGACCCCCAAACCCCCCAGATACCGATTTTCGTCCAGATCGGAGCAACTTCTTTTTATTATTATTATTATTATACTATTATTATTATTATATTATTATTGTTGCACGCACACAAACACCGTGTCGAAGACTGCCGAACTGAAACGACGTTAGACGATGCACGGCCTACAAGCCACACCTCCGTGCCCGTCGGAGTTGGGAGCGTTAGGTTTTTTCGTTACGGAATTTCTGGATTCGGTCCCCGCGCTCAAGGCCCGCGATAGAATCTATGCAATAGCTTAAAAACATATTTTCTTTTTCATTGGGATTAGTTCATTTTTTGCCTAAACGTAGACATTACTCCTATACCAGGCACGCGAGGGGTGCGGGTAGCGCTCGGGGGTGCACCCGAGTGGTGTCTACGTTTAGGAAAAAAATCTCCCTCCCCCCCCCCCCCCCCCCAAATAAAAAGTGTTCAGTAAGTGATACTGGTTCAGGATTTTGAATATAGCTAGGAGGTTCTTTTTCACCCTGTATGAGAAAACGACATTTGTTTAGAGAATTTCCTTGGGGAGTAACCCCTTAAAGTTTCACTACCTAAAAGTCTCCCCATAAAGTGGTTTACATATGCGGGGTAACTTTCAATCAGCAAAACTTAGCTCTGTGAATCACATTAAACTGAACAATTTTTCCAAAACATCAAATATGAAAAACCCAGCTGATTGCTGTATGTGAAGTAAAAATTTTTTTTTTGAGAATTTCAAATGAGGCCTTTGGGGAAAGTTGTTCAGTTTTGTGTGAAGAATCACACCCTAAAGTTTCGCTAGTTAACAATCACCTCAGAACGGAAACAGTTCAACACAAAAAGTAGTTATAAGTTAACCTTAATACCTTAAGCATAGCGCAGAAAAGAATAGTTTCAAGTTCAAAAGAATATAATAGAATAATAGAAGGATTAATAACTAAGTTTATTGTTAAAAAACATTTTTAATAACTTACAAATTTTGTAGTTATTAAAAATATTAAAAAATGTCAGAACCAATTTGATAAAATATAGCTAAGAACCATCTCGATCACGTCAGCTTTCAAAAAAACCTGCATCGAAATCGGTCCATTCGTTTAGGAGTCACGATGCCACAGACAGAACCTCAGATACACACATCAAACTTATAACAACATCCTTTTTTTTGTATGGGGTTAAAAAGAACTCAAAAGATAGATTCAGTTAAAATGTAAGGCCCGTATTATAGAGGGAGACTCAAGTCTTGATCTATACTTAAGTATTGATTGTCTCTTTCTTTCACTATCAAAATGACAAAGCCGACTGCTACTTAAGTGTAGATCAGAGCCTGAGGTCCGTATTACAGAAAAAGACTACATATTACAGAAAGTACCAGGAAGACATGAGTTAGTAAGAGTAGGAAAGTTAATAGAAGAAGCTATGCATACGTACTATACATACATCGAGGGTGTCAATGAACTCGTCCTCTGAGTCGTGCCGTGCGCGCGGGGGGGACGCGGCGCGCGCGGGGGACGACGTGCCACTTACTGATCTAGAACCTGAAGAAACAATACGATACAATTATTATAATTTATTTGGATACACAAGACATACATATAGAACATAGTGTATAACAAGGCGGCCTAATAAGCAATTCAAAGCATTTTCTTCTAAGTAACCTATTAATAAAATACTTGATTTGACAAATCCTGGATCACAGTCCTATATCTGTGTCCTGGATCATGGAGAAGCTTATCCTAATGGGAAACGGGACTAAAAGCTATTAACGGACGGAAATGACGCTATTAATAAAATAAAAACGCCACATAATCATGTTTTCTAGCATTTATAAGGAGTCTGGGTGATTTGTTTTTACAAAAAAAAAAATAAGTTAGTTGTGTAAATGACGCGTTATTTCCACCAGTAACATTTATGATACTCACCGATAGGCGTATTGTGCACTGAGCGTACTCTAGCGAGTACATCTTCTACCACTAGTTCCAAGTCACTGTTGGAGAACTCAGCGTCATCGTCATCAACTGACAGAAATGACGCTACATCATTTCGGTAACACTAACTATTAGTATATGATACTCACCGATAGGCGTATTGTGCACTGAGCGTACTCTAGCGAGTACATCTTCCTACCACTAGTTCCAAGTCACTATTGGGGAACGCGACTTCATCATCATTAACTGACAGGAATGACGCTACATCATTTCGGTACCACTAATTAGTCTATGATACTCACCGATAGGGGTATTGTGCTCTGAGCGTACTCTAGCCAGTACATCTCCTACCACTAGTTCCAAGTCACTATTTGGGAACGCGGCTTCATCATCATCAACTGACAGAAATGAAGCTTCATCTTTACCGTAACACTTATTATAGTACATGATACTCACCGATAGGCGTATTGTGCTCTGAGCGTACTCTAGCGAGTACATCTCCTGCTACTAGCTCCAAGTCACTGTTGGGGAACTCAGCGTCATCATCATCAACTGATAGAAATGAAGCTTCATCTTTACCGTAACACTTATAGTACATGATACTCACCGATAGGCGTATTGTGCTCTGAGCGTACTCTAGCGAGTACATCTCCTGCTACTAGTTCCAAGTCACTGTTGGGGAACTCAGCGTCATCATCATCAACTGACAGAAATGACGCTACATCAGAGTTGTATGACATCGTTTCTACTATCTGAAAAAAAGGGCTTTTTGTATTACGATGTTATATGATTTCTTGTAAATTATACCACCATGCATTTTTTTTGATAAGGGGATTTCCATTAATTACCCTTGTACCCAATCTCACGTGGCGTGGGAGAGGGGGGTCAAAATTGCCAAAATCATCTCACGTTATTAATGGACGGCCCTTAAACATGCCTGCAAAGTGAAACAAAAGTTATGTTTTTGTTTTGTTCAGTTGAACTATTTGGGTGATTGTTAGTCAGTAATGCATTTCATCACATACGCTTTAGGTCAGAACGCATTTCGTCACAAAAGCTGTATTGTTATTAAATACTTTTTTCGTTTTTTTCTTGTTTTCTGGCAACTGCATAAAAAATTGTGATGAACTACGTTTATGGCATAAAAAGTTTCAATCGTATAACGCATTCACAATATTTGTAAAGAAAAGCGTTTTTTTTAAGAAAAAACGTTAATGAAGATCCTTTTCAGAGCAGACAACATAAGAACACAACATTCCTTTTCGTATCCTCTTCAATATATCTTCTTTTATCCCCCCGTTAACGATAAGTTCGAACGTATTTACCAAAGCTAAACCGTTAATTTGTGGACTGAGTACAAAGGAAACGAGCTTCGGTAAACACGTTCAAACTTACCGCAATCGGGGGGATAAAAGTTGATATATTGACGAGGCTACGAAAAGGAATGTTGTAGTAATTTGGACATGTGGAAAAAATGAATGAAAGAAGATTAATGAAAGAAATATACATTGCGTAGTTGGAAGGGAAAAGTTTCAATCGTATAACGCATTCACAATATTTGTAAAGAAAAGCGTTTTTTTTAAGAAAAAACGTTAATGAAGATCCTTTTCAGAGCAGACAACATAAGAACACAACATTCCTTTTCGTATCCTCTTCAATATATCTTCTTTTATCCCCCCGTTAACGATAAGTTCGAACGTATTTACCAAAGCTAAACCGTTAATTTGTGGACTGAGTACAAAGGAAACGAGCTTCGGTAAACACGTTTAAACTTACCGCAATCGGGGGGATAAAAGTTGATATATTGACGAGGATACGAAAAGGAATGTTGTAAGTAGTAATTTGGACATGTGGAAAAAATGAATGAAAGAAGATTAATGAAAGAAATATACATTGCGTAGTTGGAAGGGTCGGAAGAGGGTGCCCTAGGCGAACGTACTTAGACCAAATTGGTTACGTACTGAGAAAAGGCCGTGTTAGGAGTACTCGAACCCGAAGAGCGTTCCAAAATTAAATTTTAAAAGTGAAATAGTCGCAACACTAGTAATCAGTTGCATGGTTTGACATCTTTCAAAATGAAAGTTTCATATATTAATATGTCATATTCGTAATAAAGCTGCGCAATACGCTAAATTTTAATTAATTTTGAATTATCTTTTTATTTTTATTTTTAGAAACACCTTGTATAAAGCGAGTTAAGAATGCAAAGGAATCTGTAGTCTCTACCTACCCCAATGGGACAAAGACGTGAGCTTATGTTATGTGGGTGTGTATGTATAAAACACTTATCAAGTTACCTTATGTAATTCGTCGACATATGCCTGCATCGCTTCATTCCGTGTCATGTTGCCAAGTTTGTTCCATGATTCCCATTTTGCTCTGAAATTACAGATGTACGATACAGGGTGTAACAGAAAGGTGTAGTCATATTTCAGGATGGTGACCAGCAATTAAAACTGAACAACTTTCCCCAAGGAACCTATTTAAAATCTCAAAAAAAATTTCGCCTCTCCATACAACTTGTGCGATCAGCTGATAGGTTTAGTATGAAAGGTCGATTTTTTTTATTAAATTTCAATTAGGTTCTTTCGGGAAAGTTGTTCAGTTTTATTGGCTGGTCACCATCCTGAAATATGACTACACCTTTCTGTTACACCCTGTATGTTTCATAAATACTTATCCAATAAAAAGAAAATCCAAAATTAAATTCAAAGGTGAAATAGTCCCAACCCTAGTATGAGTTGCACACGTGACATGCTTGACATATCTGAATAGCTCCAGAGTTATCCTGAATAGCTCCTGAATACCCTCGGAGTTTCTTGCCTATTCTTCTCCTGAGGAAGACTGCACCTTTGCGAATAGGCGCAAAGTCAAAAATGCTAATGTAATTCACTACTTTGCTCAATGATTTATATTGATTTTGCTAATGTATATTTATGACGTTTTCAAGAAGCACTTTGTTCTATGAAAATAAAGTATTTTTGATTTTGATTATGTGAGAAAAACTGCGCATATGTGAGAAAGCTGAGAAAAGCTAATCTTTTTTTTAAGATGGGTTAATTCTTGACCTAAATCCTGACCATAAGGTCAAAGATGAGGTCGACGATGGAGCGAGTTAACCCAGAAAATGCCTATAAAGACACTGGTACTCGGTAGGAGGGTGGTCGTGAACCAGACGGCCCTTTACAGAGTCTACCACAGGAGCCTACCGCATGAGACCATAGGGCGACACCTCAGATTCAGAAAAAAATTAAGTGTCGTTGCCTGGGATGGATAACTAGGAGGCAGGCCTCATTTGTGTTTCATTAGTCGCCTCTTACGACACCCACGGAAAGAGATGGGGTAATTTTTTTTAAATTTTTTTTTTCATTGGGTATCTATGAAACACGTTGTTTACGGTCTTACTAATAACAAACTGCGTATAACATGCGCAATTACTGTTTTTCATATATTTTTGGTCGTTATAAGCTTGTACTACGCAATGTGCAAGTTAATCAGTAATGCCGTTGTATTAAACAATAAAATAATTAACATTTTGACTGCCACAAGGTTTTAATTTCATGAATTAACGTCACATATTGCGTAATTGACTGTAAAGTTTTTAAAAAAAATACGTTCTTAATATGTAGCTTTTTTTACCAATTTCTGCGAGGGACGGTTAGCTTAGCATACAATGTCTAAAAGGGAACAGGCTAAATGGGATCATTTCAAACTTATTTAGGCTAAATAATCCAGGTAAAAGTCAATAATTTTTTCAAAATTTTGAAATTAAGTTATTTTCTAAAAAAATATATAAAATACTGCCTTTACGCTTTATATCTTTCTATTTTTATTGATTATAACCGTGCCATTTTCTATTATTATTAATTTTGACAGTCTCCTTTCTAAATTAATAATTATTTTGCCGAAACAAGAGATAAGAAAAAATATAGACTTAGAAAGTTCTGAAAATCGGTAACGAAAATTTGAAGTTCAACTTAAGATAAAAAAAAGAGACCATGTCGTGATGAATTCTAATGAATAAATACCTGTTAACTACGTCCCAGAAGCCGGGTTTCGGTTTTTCGCAGGGCCCTTCCGTCGCCTGTTTGAAGTAACTGTAGAACCTCAGCATCAGCTCATTGCTGGGCTGGTATGATCCTGGAAAAGAAGAAAAAGGATTTTAAGGATTACATATGGTTTAATATTAATGAAATATTTGTGTAAAAAGCAAATGTTTGTTTTCAGGTCATGGGTGTTTGTGTTTGTCTTTATGTATGTTCCGAGGGACTCACGACACAAGGGCACATCTTAGTGTGGGACTTTCAGTGTGTAGCATTTATTATACTATAATATAAAAAGCTAACGAAACTGCGAAGGAATGTAAACGAATAAAATTTCACGGTGAATACTTATATTATAACGAATATTAAGAGAAAAAACATGCGTTTGTTTCCGTATAGTCAAGATGTGAACATTAACTCAACCGTGTTGTAAGTAGCTATGCATATTGTCTTTGTATATTGTATAGTTAAACACTTTAAACCCAGACGTTAATTTGCAACTGGTTTTACACTTCTAGTTACTTTATTGTTTACATTTATCGTTACATCCGTATAGTACAAGTGTATTTACATAAGACATCTTCTGTATTTATAAACTAGCATTCCGCCCGGAACTTCGTTTTAAAGGTTCACGAAATTTTTCTTTCGCTTTATCTTTCTTACGAATAAACTGTGGCCATTGTGAGTGTTCAGAGGCCATTGTGCGGGTTGAAAACTCTGACACCAGGGATAGCCAAGTTCGCCACACATTGACGATAAGAAGAAGAAGTTGTAAGTTTGAACTTATCTTTTTAAATAAGCAATAAAGTATTTATCTATCTATCTTTCTTTCACTTCAAACCCAGTCGCTAATTCGACCTGCTATAGCTTTGATACTCTTTTTGGATTCAACACGGATGAAACCGCAGGTGCGACACTATGCAAGTGGCCGTCAATATTACACAATAGCACACAAATAGTGCTATCTATCAAGTTATTGGTACACACGCCAATTGATGTTCATCGCACGTCGCAAGTACTTGCACAGTGGGTGACAATTGGTGTGGTTACGACTTTTGTTAGTCTGACAACATGTGTGGTGATCGGTTGAGAAAAACACTACCCTATTTCTTTCCGTGGGTGTCGTAAGACGCGACTAAGGAAACACTAAAGTCAAAGTCAGAAATAGCTTCATTACATAGAACACTCAGGATGTAACTTGAAATAAGTCCAATTAGTGAATTACATTAGCATTTTTAACTTTACGCCTATTCGCAAAGGTGCAGTCTTCCCCAGAATAGAATAGGCAAGAAACTCCGAGGGTTGCTCTTTTTAACTCAATCATACTTTCCTTATTTTCTAGTTGTAATTAATTGACTTAATATCTGAAAAAGTCTGGAGCAGAGCAATTTATTCTCATGGTTGCTTGTCTAATAATGAGATTAGCCTCCTACTAAACCATTCTAGGCAACGACACCTCAATTTGTTTAGAATTTAAGGTGTCGTCCTTTGGTCCCATGCGGTGTGGTAGGCTCTGTTAAGGGGCCGTTTGGTTCGCGACCACCCTCCTACCCATGTCCGACGCCAAACAGCTTGCTGTGTTCCGTCGGTGCGTGGGTACTGTTGGAATAGCAAAACTAAATCTATCCTACTCTGACTTATGGATTGGGAATGCATCCCTGTCGCACTTGAAGGAATGCTCGAAGACCATATAACCCAATATTTATAAAGAAGTTTTTCAGTAGAGAACAGTTAGTATGCCGTATACAGTTGACATTGAAACTCATTAGAGAAAGCGCTCTGTAGGAAGTGTAACGTACACCTTACTATTGTTAATTACTAGTTACTTACCTAGGCACACCTCTCCTTATAAGATACGCAAATATAGACAGTTTGATTTGAGTTCCGTAAACGTATATTTTATTTTGCCCCTCTAACCCAATAGGTACCAGTACCAGTACCTTAAGGCGACTACAGCACCCGATAAAGGCAGCACACATAGGAATAGTGCCATCTCCGTCTCTCAACAGGCCTGGGCCGGCAGTGCGAACAGTGTCGATACACGTAGTTTACGGACTATGAAAACGTGCGTGCGTAAAAACATGTTCGAAAGTTAGAAAAATGAGATTTATGGAAAGGTAACAGCTTAAATCGAAAAATGCGTTAACTACTTATCGAGAATGTTCAATCACAAACATTTTCATAGCAAATTCAAGTTCCTGTGTGCATTTTACTATCGTTTTTACAGCTTAAAAGATACACAATATTGGGTATTTAGAGGTGACTTTGTGAGCTTTTTCTATCGAACCAAAAGTGCTGAATCATGTTTTCAGCAAACTACTTATCTAGTTTATGTCCTGAATATTCCCGTAGTTCTTCGATTTAATTCAGTGCGTCATGCTTATCTACGCATCATAAAATCGTAATTTAGGTGCTGTAGTCGCCTTAATGGCATTTTCTGGGTCAACTTGTTCCACCGTCGACCTCATCTATGACCTTGGTCAAGATTGAGATCAAGAGTTAACCCATTTTTTTATTTTTATTATAAGACTAGCATTCCGCTCGGGACTTGTTAACGTGGGAATTCGGGAAAATTACCTATGTTCATCAGGGATAATGTAGGATTCTAACGGTAAAAGAATTTTTCAAATTGGTCCAGTAGTTTCGGAGCCTATTCAATGCAAACAAATAAACAATCAAATCCTTCCCCTTTATAATATTAGTAAGAATAGATGGGTTAACTCTTGACCTCAATCTTGACTTTTTATTTTTATTATATGACTCAATCATAATAAATTAATAAAAACACATTGCTGGAATCACAATTGAGTTGAGGTGCCATTAAGTTTATCCTTGTCTGAGAATAAAATAACAAGTTGATTGTTAAAAAAACTTTTTTTTAAACAAGTTTTATTTAAATGTTGTTTTTTGTTTTCTCAGCAAACCCTTTCGTTTGATACCCGTATAATGAGTATACAAAATAATTTCCACGTTAAAAACGTATGAGTCACCGACTTCAATCCTAACAGTTCGCACAAAGTAGATATCTAGTAGCGGACTTTCCGCCCGCGGCTCCGCCCGCGTGGACTACAGGTTATATCGTGCCCAACTGTGGGATAAAATGTAGCCTATGTCCTTTCCCAGGCTCTAATCTATCTCTGTACCAAAATTCATCAAAATCGGTTCAGCGGTTTAGGCGTGAAAAGGTAACAGACAGACAGACAGACAGACAGAGTTACTTTCGCATTTATAATATTAGTAGGGATATTAGTAGGGATGTTCTAGTTTGTAGTATTTTTTGTTTTTGTTGTTTTTTTTTTAAAGCGCTGAATCATTTTTGATAAAATTTATATGGGACCTCTTCCTCTTTCGAACAAATAAAGAATTATTCAAATCAGTTTATAATTGCCGGAGTAATCGCGTAACAAATATACAAAAAAATACAAAATAAAAACAGTCGAATTGAGAACCTCCTCCTTTTTTGAAGTCGGTTGATAAAATAACTAGTCCACCATTTTGAATTAAGAATGACGTCACGTAGCTAACCAAGCATTGTCATCCAAACTAAACGTGTATGCACAGCTAAATCGGTTGGGGGTAGCTGCATTAACAGTCAGTTGCAAGATTTGCCCGGAACAAACTTATATTGCAAGTTGATATAAAACTTGTAAAACACATAATGTTCCAGCTGCCAACTCTTTTCAGGGATACCGTAGGAAGTACATAGTAGGAAAGTAGGGCATGAGAGTCTGTGGGCGAAAGGCTGACAATCTATCTCCGGTTTAATCCAGCAGTAACTAGAAACGCTGCCATCGCGCGGTTTATGCGTTTGAATCCCGGTGGGTCTAGGTTCTTTTGCATCTTTGTATGTTAGGTACCTAAGGGACTCATGATACAAGGGAAACTTTAGTGTAGGCCTTTGCGTGTGTGTCGTTTATCAACAGTTTTACCTGTCCATATGGAAAACCGACCATATTTTTTGAAAATTTCATATGTGTTCCTTAGAAATTGGTCAGTTTCGTAGAAAAACTTCTTTGTTCTAAAATTTCACTAATTTAAAGTAACTCATTATATTAAATACATGCTTATGTTATGCACTTTATTAACCTTTGTTCGAGTATTATGTGCATTCAAAAATAAACCTTTTACACGGGTGTTTACGTCCTCGAATTGATTGTTCTACGTTATCAGTTCGCTTATAAATACATTGCTATCAGACGATGTGAATGACTCGAAGGAGAATTTGATTGTGAAATTGTGTACTTATGACAATTTTCTGATAGATGATGGGTTCGTAGCTCTCTTGGACCACAATCTAGCCCTGGGCAAAGATGCGGTCGAGGTTGTATAGCAAGTTCACCCAGCAGATGCCTATTCATTCGAACTTTAAAGAGAGTCTGGTTATTTGAGACTGGAAATTCAGACAAAGGTAGAGAATTGCATTCCTTAGCGGTGCGCAATAATTAAGGTTTGTATTTATTCTGAAAACGACATAAACAACGTCACATGCTCAAATACCCACAATCCGATTCTCAAGTGCCTCCATAGTATTCGATACATGAGGAAATATATTCGATACGATACAATAATGAGGAAGGGGAGTACTTCACTCTTAGTCGAATGTGACGCAGCATAAACAGCATCCTGAGCGCACTGTCCGACAGCAGTGGCACTCGTTCCCGTGTTGCATTCAGGTCCGACAAAATAGTGGCTATTTTGTCGGACAATCCAATAAAAGCTAGGTGCTGTAGTTTCAGAGTTGTAGAAATGTCCACGCCGGGCTAACGTTATTTCAGCGTGGACAGTAACACACCCTTGTATCTTTTAAACGGCGTCCCGACAAAATTCCGATAAAATCTATCTCAAAAACTAATAAATGTTTGTATACTCAAACGACGAAATTTGATTTTGATCACGCAGGAAAACGGGAACGTGGCACTCGCCCATGTTGCAGTGGTGGGTTGGACTGCAAGCCAGTTCCAGCCTTTCTCCCTACATCTAGCTGACATGGAGTTACTATTGTTATTATTATAATTATTAACTAACACTGTCCCTCTAAGGAAAAAACCTCGGCGAGGCTAGCAACAATCGGGCAGGGCTTTCGGGCGATTAAAGAGAAATTGGCGAATTTATCTGGCATTGTCAAGCACGACTTGACTGCATATTGTTCATCACTGACTTCCCTCCCACGAAAGTCCGACGCCAAACAAGTTACCGTGTTCCGTAGGTGCGTAGGAGTACCAGTGCCCCAATACAATAGGCACTGTACCAGTGCCTCAAAATTCTGGGTTAACTCATTTCTTTATAGACCTCATCTATAACCTTTTTTTTATTATAAGATGGGTTAATCACAGACTCTGTGGTCATAGATGAGGTCGATGATGGAGCGAGTTAACCCAGAAAACGCCTACTAAGGCACTGGTACTCCTACGCACTGACGGAACACAGCAAGCTGTTTGGCGTCGAACTTCGGTAGGAGGGTGGTCGCGAACCAGACGGCCCTTCACAGGGCCTACCACACTCCATGAGACTATAAGACGCCACCTCAGATTCAGAACAAACTGAGGTGTCATTGCCTGGGGTGGATTAATAGGAGACAGGTCTCATTTGTGTTTAATTAGTCGCCTCTTACGACACCCACGGAAAGAAATGGGGTGGTGTTATTCTCAACCGATCACCGCACGGCATGAAATGACCTTAGTTAAGTACGAGGTCAAGAGGTAACCTTTCTCATAATAAAAAAAAAATCTTTACTAATATTATAAACGCAAAAGATTGTTTATATATGTATGGATGTTAGTTACCCTTTCACGCTCAAACGACAGAACCAATTTTGATAAAAATTGGTATGGAAGTAGCTGACCACTGTATTAACACATAGACTACATCATTTTAACAAATTTCCACGGGGTCGAAGTCCCGGGCAGAAAGCTATTAAATCATAATCAATGAAACAATATCGATACGAGTTCTAAAGTATAAAACTTTATACACCGACTCTAAGTACCAGATATTTTATTTAAATTTGGTAGGCTAAATAAAAAAGGTTCATTAATAATTCAAAGCAAATTGTTAGCAAATTAAGTGATTCAAAATAAACTCGTTAAAATACTATTTCATTACCCATATTTGACCCCGACCACAAAAATTTACAAAGAGACAGCCCTAATGAATATACAACAACTGTACACCTACCACACTTGCATTCTCGTCCATAAGATTCTACAAAAAACCATACACACTTCAATAACACTCACAAAACAAGTACACAAACGCAAAATGCGCCGCGCCAGCTATATCGTACTACCTAAGCCACGAACAAATTATGGCAAAAAAATGTTTACGTTTGAAGGAGCACAGTTGTACAATAAACTACCTTCAACTATTAAAAATATCGAATCCTATAATGCATTTAAGCCCAAACTTGCAGAATATATTGCCGCAAATATAACTTAACTTCTTATTGGTAAAAAACTGTAAACATAACCTAACTATGTCTATATATTGCTACTGTTGGTGAGTACTTATTGTAAAACTAAAAATTAACCTAAATTGTGTATGTACCTACCTACTTATTGTTGAAAGTAAAAGATGTCCCCGGTGTTGCATGATGAAAAATCAAATACTTTACCTTGTATTTCTCATATAAGTGACTATGTATTGTCTTTTTTGAGAAATAAATTTCTTTAAACCGAAACCGAACAAAGTTCATTGACGTCCACCAGTGTTTTTCAATCTTTTTGAATACGCCACCTCCAAAACCGGTGTCGTCTGTCATTCTCGATTCTTACTTTACTTTTTCTTGGGGTGGTGTAGAATAATAATAATAATTTTTATTTCCAAAAAGGTAAGTTGACATAGGTAGATTGTTAAATAATTAACTTACAATTAGCCATTACAAAGTCTGCCAACAAATCAATTAACCTGCGAATATCGCACTAGGCTTTCGCCTGTATCGCGAGATTCAGTACAAACGATTCTACTGACAAATAAGTAGCTTACAGTCAAAGACGAACTAATTGCTATGTAATATACCTTATATTTTAAAACTAAGAATTGTAAAATAAAATAATAAAACAAAAACCGGCCAAGAGCGTGTCGAGCCACGCGCATTGTAGGGTTCCGTAGCAGCATGGTTCAAATATATTATTATTAATCCCAACAGTGTTTGGCACTTGGTCGGCTATTACTCGCAAACTTGAAGGACCAACTTATGTGTGATAGTTTTCCTTTAAATTTCGTTGTATATTCTACCAACGTGAATTTTTTCACATTTTTAGAAACTACCGTTTAGCAGGTATAGGAGGGGACACACTTGTGTTTGACAAAAATCTTCACTTTAAAAATTTATATTTCGCAAACGGAGTGCTGAATCGAAAAACTTTCTTAGTAAACCCCTTCTATCTTTTAAAATGCTATCCTATGACACCCCATTCAATGATATTGGCGAGAAAAAAAAAACATCGCCCTTTCACGTCTATGGGAGACACCCGAAAAAATTTGGCCACCGCCAAGTGGCCTCTACCTTAGTTTCAAAGACTGTTTAGTCAATCGATAACAACCTGGGCCGACAGCCTAACGTGCCCTCCGAAGCACAGAAACGCTCGTAATAAATTACCACTTTGGTCACCCATCTGGTTCCCTGTCTCTGTGTACGTTGCTTAATCTCACTGATCGGTTGAGAATGTTGTAAGTTTCCCAAGGTGTAAAAAAAACAAGGAAAAAAGAACTGTTTCAAAATAAAAGATAAAAGTTAATAAGTCGCCGCGCCGTTACGATTGTGGTTAGATGACATAACAATATGAGCTGTAATTTTTATAATTTGCGGTGAACTTGCGGGTTTTTGAGTGGTCTGTGTATTTTTGGAAAATTGCTCATTTTTCCTTGACGTTATAATTATCTGTCACCGTAACAACGATGGTATAAGATGACGTCGTGGCCTATTAGGATAGCAGGACCCTTAAGTCCAGTTCGACATGTGTAACACTAGCTTTTCGCCCGGGACTTCGTTCCCATGGAGAGTTTTGTAAAAGTACGCCATAAAACAACCCTTATGCCAATTTCGGGGATTTCTTGGTTGAAGAGTTTGGGCTGGGCGTTGATGAATCATCACGATCACCCACGTGAGTCAGGACTTTTATATTAACATACACCATAAGGGGCCGTCCACATATTACGTCACGCAAAATTTCGAGTTTTTGGACCCCTCCCCCCCTATGTCACGCTTTTTTGGTATCCCTTTAACATGTATGGTCACGTTTGGTATGACTCCCCCCCTCTCCCATACGCTGTGACGTAATGTATGGATGTCCCCTAATCTCCAACAATTGACACAAATTGTGAGGGTTATCAAATGGAGCAAGTTACAAAATGGTTTTTATATTATAATTTTTTTATTCTTAGCGAGTCGATGGCAAGTAACTATGTGCAGCCCAGAACGAGAATCGTCTTAGTGTTTTTTTCCCATACAAACGGCGTCAATGGATTCCATCTTCTAAACGTCAACGGATCCCTGGGAAATTTTGGTATAGTATCAGCAACACCAAAAACTAGGGCCGTACGTTTTGATTTTTGTGATATATTTTTTTCGCCAAAAAAATTCTCAACATTTAAGAGGTGACTGTTTACCCCTCATGTTATCGAGGGAGGCCCGTGCCCCAGCCGTGGGGACGTATATGGCCTGATGATGATGATGTCGAAAAACTAAGAACAATTTTGGAAAAAACAAAACGCACGAGCCTCGTTTATACGCTTACAAATCGATAGAGACCAAAAACGTACGATTTCATTAGTAGCAAGTCTTTGTAGCCCAGCGCTCCTAGCCCAGTGGCGGTCGCTGATCTCAACCGATCAGTGAGGTTAAGCAACCTACACAGAGGCAGGGAACCTGATGGGTGACCAAAGTGGCAATTTATCACGAGCATTTCCGTGCTTCGGAGGGCACGTTAAGCTGTCGGTCACGGCTATTGTCGATTGACTAAAGTCGTTAAAACCATGTCAGAGGCCATTGTGCGGTTTGAAAACTCTGACACCAGGTTAGCCAAGTTCGCCACACACTTGACTATACCTACACGATAAGAAGAAGTCTTTGTCAGTTTGAACTATCACTAGAGAGAAAGAGACAAATCAATACTTAAGTATAGTTCAAGTCTTTTGTCTTCTTCTGTACGGGCCAAAGTTTCATAGTGATTGCTCTTTGACTACCCTGAAAGTTGTGCCTTTTACTAAACACAGTCACAGATATCTATACTAGTTACGTCGCCCGACCGCGCTCGCATTGCCAAACCTCAGTTTGGTAACTACCTCTAGGCGCGCTCTAACTATAGGAGAAAGGGAAATGTAACTTAGAGTTAAGTTATATAAGCTCTAATGGTGATGGGCAGTGATTTAACACTGATATGAAAAATGTTCACTGCCTAAGCGATAAGAATAATAGGTCTTTACCTATGAAATTGCCGTTTTTCATACAATATTTTTGGAAAACTAAATTTTCCATACTAACGTTTTTGGATTTTTCTCGGGAATGCGAAATCCAAATTAAGCAAAATTTTGTGGGAAGGTTTGGACAACATTAAGTTAATTTTCATCATACTTACTTTATTGAAAGTTGTATCTGTAACAACGGTACAGCAAAAATAAGCAATGAAACGGGCAACGGATGAAACGAGCTATATTTGAGCTTCTTTTTCAGCAAATAAATCTAAAGTAAATATGTATTAATTTAACTCAATATCTCCGTTATATGGCCAAGGTTTTAAATAAAAAGCTGTTCAATCAAATAAATTATGAATAAAATAAAGCTTGAGAAAAAATCGGCAATTTCATAGGTAAAGACCTATTATTTCATACTTATTCTGGGGAGCAACAAATGGTCAAAGTATCACTGAGATTTTTTTTTATTTTTATTAATGAAGGGTTCTCTCTTGACCACAATCTAGCCCAAGGGCAAAGATGCGGTCGAGGATGTAGCAAGCTAAATAACTATAGATATAACTAAATATTCTGAGATGTTCTGTTTTTATTACTGGACGAAAAAAGAGGCGTGTTATAAGTTTGACGTGTGTATCTGTATGTCTGTGTGTCTGTCTGTGACACCGTAGCTCCTAAACGAATGGACCAATTTCGATGCGGTTTTGTTTTGTTTAAAAGCTGATGTAATCGAAATAGTTCTTAGTTACATTTGATAAAAATTTCCCGTTTGAAAATTATAAGTTCAAGCTTTCTACACTACTTTTTTAAAGAGGAAATATACATATTTATGTATGATTGTAGCGAATAAACTTATAAACTTCTGGGTTATTCTGGGACATTTTCTGGGTTAACTCGCTCCATCGTCGACCTCATCTTTGACCTTATGGTCAAGATTGAGGTCAAGAGTTAACCCATCTTATAATAAAAAATGAAAAAAATTACTACTGGACCAATTTTAAATTCTTTTTACACCAATATAAATCCTTCTTATCAACGACTGACATAAAAGCTAAATACTTTTTCCAAAGTCCCAATTTAGAACCTATATGAACCATCTCGATTACGTCAAGTTTCAATAAATACACCGTGGAAAAATCGGTCCATTCGTTTAGTACAGGGGTTCCCTAACTTATTTGAGGAGAGCCCCCTTTCGATCATAAAAAAAAATCCGCACCCCCTAGCCTCCAGTCCAGATTACCAGGTCAGAATAAATAAAACTGGCCAAGTCCGAGTCCGACTCTACAAAAACCATTATCTCTATAAAAGCGGCAAAGAAATCACGTTTGTTGTATGGGAGTCCCCTTAAATATTTAATTTATTATACTTTTTAGTATATGTTGTTATAGGAGCAACCAAAAGACATCATCTGTGAAAATTTCAACTTTTTTTAAATTATATTATAAGATGGGTTAACTCTTTACCTCAATCTTGACCATAAAGGTCAAAGATGAGGTCGACGATGGAGCGAGTTAACCCAGAAAATGTTCCAGAATAACCCAGAAATAACCCAGAAGTTTATGAGTTTATTCGTTACAACCATACAGAAATATAAATATTTCCTCTTTAAAAAAGTAGTGTAGAAAGCTTGAACTTATAACCTTCAAACGGGAATTTTTTATCAAATGTAACTAAGAACTATAAACAAAACAAAACCGCATCGAAATTGGTCCATTCGTTTAGGAGCTACGGTGTCACAGACAGACATACAGATACACACGTCAAAATTATAACACGCCTCTTTTTTCGTCACTGGTACTCCCACGCACCGACGGAACACAGCTGGCTGTTTGGCGTCGGACTTCGGTAGGAGGGTGGTCGCGCACCAGACGGCCCTTTAAAGAGCCTACCACACCGCATGAGACCATAGGACGACACCTCAGATTCAGAAAAAAATGAAGTGTCGTTGCCTGGGATGGATTACTAGGAGGCAGGTCTCATTTGTGTTTCCTTAGTCGCCTCTTACGACACCCACGGAAAGAGATGGGGTGGTGTTATTCTCAACCGATCACCACACGGCAAAACTGAGAGCATTCTCTCAGAGCTCGCAGGATTTTTATACTTAACTACACACACACAGGTAGCCCACGCACCCCTTTAAAGGTCTCTGCGCCCCCCCCTGGGGGGCGCGCCCCCCACTTAGGGAACTCCAGGTTTAGGAGCTACGATGCAACAGACAGACACAGTCAAACTTATAACACCTCTCATTTTTTGACGTGGGTTAAAAACCACTATTTGCGCTCTATTTGTTTAATAAAAAACATAAATTCGGTCATGTGTGTCTTAACGGACATTCAATTCAGAAGCAGCGCCACACCACTGCACCAAACATCGAAATAGTAAAAAGTTTTATTTATTTTTGCATATTTAGTGTAAATAATAAAAATTACATAACAAAAAATTGGGAGTGCCTATTAAATGCGAGGGTTGCCCTCGATTTCCCTGGGATTCTATTATCAGATCCTGACTTGGCGACAATAGGACCATCCCTAAACATACTCCTTCGAACAAAAAAAGATTTTTGAAAATATATCCACAAATGGCGGAGATATAGGTGAAAATGCATTTTAAAAAAAGAAAAAACATTCGAACATAGAAAAACAAATCCCTTCAGAATTCACTACAGTCGACCGCAAAACAAAAGTAAAAGGGGAGTACAGTCACAGTCGCAGCATCTGACTCCACTGCAGCCATCGAAAGTGCTCTGTTATTATGTAAACTGCGTGTTATGGTTCCGGCAAATTGTGTTCACAGAATGTGTAGAGGTAACTCGAGTATTCGGAGTTATCTTGCACTAGTTCATCGCTTTTAACGTGAATTCAGAAAGTTCACGATGATGAAGATGTTGACAATGACGTTTTTCTTTACTTTTTAATAAAAAAGAGGGGTGTTATTTGTACCCGACAAAAAAATAAAAAACCCGACTGCGTAATAAAAACGAAAAGAAAAAACAAGTAAGTCCAGTAGTCGAGACTTTTATTATTTAATATTATTGAATAACATAACGATTTTAACAATCGGGACCCATCAAAAATCCGGCTTCCTAATAATGTGTCCCGATTGTTAAAATCGTTATGTTATTCAATAATATTCAAAAATAAAAGTTTCGACTACTGGACTTGTTTTTTTCTTTTCAGTTTTTATTAGGCAGTCGAGTTTTTTATTATTTAAATTAATTTATTTTATTTTAAACTTTTTAGTTAGGGTCAGATATTTATATTTGTTTATTGATTTTCGCATCAGCTGGAACAATTTCCGAATCAAAAGTACATTTTAGTAAAAAATCGTAACGAACCAACTTTAACCCTAAACGGTAATTCTGATTGAAAAACGATATGAGAAACCTAACAATGATTTTTAAATACCTATTCAACGATACTCCACTTGACATTGTTCGTAAATTTTCATTTTTTTTATTTTTCACATTATGGCGTCCAAAATCGGCCATTTTGACTTTTTCAAATATTTATACTTTCTATGACATTCGCGCCGTCATGCGTCATGACGAATCCAACAACGTATCATTTATAAAAAACGGCCCACGCGTTTGGTCTGCCACAATGGTAAAAACCCACATACATACATAGGCTGATAAACACATTACCCTCCTTTGCGTCGCGCAGTCGGGTAAAAAGGGAAGTGTATTATCAGCCCCCGACAAAAACAGAGGGGTGTTATTAGTTTGACGATTATATCTGTGTATCCCGTATGTCTGGTATCTTGTGTCTGTCTGTGGCATCGTAGCTCAAACGAATGGACCGATTTTGACGCGTTTTTATGTTGTTTGAAAGCTTTTTTTTTATTATAAGATGGGTTAACTCTTGACCTCAATCTTGACCATAAAGGTCAAAGATGAGGTCGACAATGGAGCGAGTTAACCCAGAAAATGCCTATAAAGGCACTGGTACTCCCACGCACCGACGGAACACAGCAGGCTGTTTGGCGTCGGACTTCGGTAGGATGGTGGTCGCGAACCAGACCGCCCTTTACAGAGCCTACCGCACCGCATGAGACCATAGGATAACACCTCAGATTCAGAAAAAAAATGAAGTGTCGTTGCCTAGGATGGATTACTAGGAGGCAGGTCTCATTTGTGTTTCCTTAGTCGCCTCTTACGACACCCACGGAAAGAGATGGGGTGGTGTTATTCTCAACCGATCACCACACGGCAAAATCAAGCTGACATAATCGAGATAGTTCTTCGCTACATTTGATCAAAATTAAATCAGCCGTTTGAGAGTTACAAGCGATGAATCCGGGGCCTCCGGATCCGGAGGTGACACAATGCCACAGCCAGATGTACAGGTCAAACTTATAACACCCTTCTTTTTTATCTAGGGTTTAATACACACAGAATCGTATAAATATTGTGCCACTTCGTTACATCACAGTGGCCGTCAATATCATATCGAAAAGCAGTTTTTTTCTCAAAATAAGTGTAACGAGAGTAAAAGTGGGACGAGATTGTTAAAATTCGCGCAAGTTGCCGTAATAAGTAGCCATAAACGACTTAAAATTGATCTGACCTTGAACGAACCTGTTTTTACACTTAAATATAGCTTTAAACCTGCTGTACTGAAAATGTCAAGTATGTTGGTGGTAATTCTACCATATGATATGGCCTTTTTTTAACCCCAGATATTTTTGACGTGTGTATTTTGTGTGTCTGTCTGTGGCTTCGTATCTCCTAAACGAATGGACAGATTTCGATACGGTTTTTTTTTTGTTTGAAAGCTGACGTAATCGAGATGGTTCTTAGCTATATGTGATACACTAGCATTCCGCTCGGGACTTCGTTCCCGTGGGAATTTGGGAAAATTATGTAGCCTATGATAATGTAGCTTTCTAAGGGGCCATCCATAAATTACGTCACACGAATTTCATGATTTTTTGACCCCCTCCCCCTCCTTGCCACAGCTGGTCACATTTGTAAGACTCCCTCCTCCCAAGCGTGACGTCACATATTTTGCATATTTTCCATTTTTTGTAAATTTCTAATAAAAGCAGAACTTAATAAAGTCATTTTTTTGGGAACTCATAACTCATTGTCTCAAAGTAAAAACGTAAAAAGAGTGCTTGAGACTGAGGAGGTTAAGTTTGTCGTTAATAGTTAACACGTTTTGATACTAATATCACATTTTGAAATGTGACGTCACGAAACTTATGAACCCTCCCCCCTTGTCACTTTTTACACAATGTCACACTTTGTCGACCCCCTCCCCTCCCCTTAACGAGTGACGTAATTTATGGATGGTCCCTAATGGTAAAATAATTTTTCAAATCGGTCCAGTAGTTTCGGAGCCTATTCAATGCAAACAAACAAACAATCAAATCTTTCCTCTTTATAAATAGTATAGATAGATAGAAAAATTCGTTCAGTCGTTTAAAAGTTATAAATAAGGAATCAAATGTCGGGGGTGATTTAAAACTTTTTAGAGTTATACTAGCTGATGCCCGCAACTTCGTTTGCGTGTTAATTTTTTCTTTTATTATTTATTTATTATAAGATGGGTTAACTCTTGACCTCAATCTTGACCAAGGTCATAGATGAGGTCGACGATGGAGCGAGTTAACCCAGAAAACGCCTTTAAGGCACCGGTACTCCCACGCACCGACGGAACACAGCAAGCTGTTTGGCGTCGGACTTCGGTAAGAGGGTGGTCGCGAACCAGACGGCCTTTTACAGAGCCTACCACACCGCATGAGACCATATGACAACACCTCAGATTCATAAAAAATGAGGTGTTGTTGCCTGAGATGGATTAATAGGAGGCAGGTCTCATTTGTGTTTCCTAAGTCGCCTCTTACGACACCCACGGAAAGAAATGGGGTGGTGTTATTCTAAGCCGATCACCACACGGAAAAAAATGTAACACGGTGTAATATTTTGAACAGATTACAAAAGTTTTTTCCCGCTAACTCCCGTTCCCGTGGGAATTTTGCAATATTCTGTTGCAACTAAGCTTTAAGTTTACTTAGGTACCTGCATGCCAAATTTCAAGCGTCTAACTTAAGCGGTTTAGATTTTTCATACAAAAGGATTTTCCCGCTAATTCCCGTTCCCGTGGGAATTTCGGGAATTCCTTTCTTAGTGCTCCTCTACGGTACCTAAGCTACGTCCCTTCCAAATTTCAAGTGCCTACGTTTAGCCGTTTAGGCTGTGCGTTGATATGTCAGTCAGTCAGTCAGTGAAATGCAGAATATTTCAAATTGATATTCAATGTTGTTTCTAAATTTTGATATATTTTTTATTTTATTTTTGACATTTTTGATTGTATACTTGTGTATATTAATTTATTTTCTTAATTTCATTTGACATTGTTTAAATTATTAATCGTAATTTTAATCATTTATATTTTTGACGATCATATTATGGGCTGAAATGACTAACATATTTTATTATAAACTTGACATTTGTAGCTATATTATGAGATAAATAAATCTAATCTAATCTAATCAGTCAGTCAGTCAGTTTCTCCTTTTATATATTTAAAGAAGATTAGATTTTCTAATGGAAGAATATAGTAGTTTTTAACTCCCAACAAAAAAAGGGTGTTATTATAAGTTAGGTCATCTGACCATCAGATGACCTAAAGAAGATAGCGGGTAGTGGCTGGATGCAAAAAGCGGAGGATCGTGTAAAGTGGCGCACCTTAGGGGAGGCCTATGTTCAGCAGTGGACTGCAATAGGCTGATATGATGATGATGTTAGACTAGTGTATCTGTTTGTCTGTCTGTGGCACATCGTAGTTAGTAAACAAATGGATCGATTTCGATGCATTTTTTTTTTGAAACCTGACAAAATCGAGATGGTTCTTAGCTTTACTTAATCAAAATTGGTTCAGTCGTTTAAAAGTTATAAGCAATCGAAAGTTGGAGGTGATACATTTTTTTTTCAAAATTATTGTAATAAATTAGCTTAAAAACTACTGAATCGATTCCGAATAAGACACATACCTATATCGAGATATACAGTAAAAGTTTATCTACCTTGCGTGTAAAAAGTGTGATCCACGGTCAAAGTTTTGTCCGACTTAAGGCGACTACAGCACCCGATAAAGGCAGCACACATAGGAATAGTGCCATCTCCGTCTCTCAACAGGCCTGGGCCGGCAGTGCGAACAGTGTCGATACACGAAGTTTACGGACTATGAAAGCGTGCGTGCGTAAAAACATGTTCGAAAGTTAGAAAAATGAGATTTATGGAAAGGTAACTGCTTAAATCGAAAAATGCGTTAACTACTTATCGAGAGTGTTCAATCACGAACATTTTGATAGCAAATTCAAGTTCCTGTGTGCATTTTACTATCGTTTTTACAGCTTAAAAGATACACAATATTGGTATTTAGAGGTAAATTTGTGAGCTTTTTCTATCGAACCAAAAGTGCTGAATCATGTTTTCAGCAAACTACTTATCTAGTTTGTGTCCTGAATATTACCGTAGTATTTTTTTCTTCGTAATTTAGGTACTGTAGTCGCCTTAAGTCAGTCCGCTTGAGACCTACGCCGTAAATGATAATCGATTTTAATCGGATTTACATTATTGTTTTACTTAATTAAGCGCCTTTGAATCGTTTTCGCGCGGTCTTGATTTCCCATCACTAAATCTCGCTCGTGACGTCATGTACGAAAAATTCGACATGCTAGGTTCTCACACAGTTTAGAAGCGCTCTTTTCGTCTATCTCGATATAGGTTTGTGGAATAAGATTTCAAAATAAACTCAAAAACCACTGTACCGATTCTTTCACTATCCCTGAGCAATATAATTTTCCCGAATTCCCACGGGAACGGCAAAAATCTAAAGCTGTTGAGGATGCATGGATGGTTCTTACTCGTCCTCGCAAAAATCTTAACAGAGTTTAAAGAGCTTTTAACCAATAACTATGTACAGACAAAAGCACATCAGGTTACCCATCTGCACTACGAAAGCCGTCGCTATTCCGAGCGACATAAGGGCGATGTCAAGGTCAACATGTATAAGCCTGATGAACTGCAGTGTGTACCTATTAAAAGGCTAGTCGTCTGCCTATCGTCAGCTCATAAAAACCTGTTCTGGTTTTTTTGCAACACCTCGATGTGATTCGTGGTTACCAGTTGTACTTGTACTGGGTTCAAGACTTTATTTCGACCTTTACGTCATGAGAAGTGCTTGTGGCCCGGCTGCGCTCATTGCTCGGCATCGATCAGCGAGGTTAAGGGCTGGTAATCTGACGATAATGATCATAGTAGTGGCACAGAATAAATAGTAGTTAGTGGTAGTTAAGCTGCCTCTTGATGGACGGGTCCGGGGTTCGAATATTTGTGTAAAAAGCAGATGTTTGATCACGGGTTATGGATATTTGTGTCTGTCTTTATGTGTGTTCCGAGGGACCGACGACACAGGGGAAAACCTTAGTGTGGGCCTTCGAGTGTAATATCTACAGGGCTTTAAGTATCTCTCTTTCAACCTCTCGGGTGGTTAATCAGTCCATGAAACTGAACAACTTCCCCAAGGAACATAGGTCAAAATACGAATTTTGATCTCCCATACAAAATGCGCTATAAGCTGATGAAGTTTGTATGGGAACTCAATTTTTTTTTCGTATTTTGACCTATGTTCCTTGGGGAAGTTGTTCAGTTTCATGGACTGATTAACCACCCGAGAGGTTGAAAGAGAGATACCTAAAGCCCTATAGTGATGTATAGAAACAGTTTTCGAGAGTTTCCATGCTTCGAGAGTTTCCAGACTTCTATGCTGGACTGGGAGTAAAAGAAGAACATGGAATGTGCCAGCTGCCCACTCTTCCCAGGCATACTGTAAAAGTCAGTAAGTGGGAGGGTTTTGCTATATTGTGGACGTAAGGCTGACAACCTCTCATCACTTACATAATATTTCATCTTGTAACTCTCTGAATTTATGTCAAACGTGGCATCAAGTGGTTTTAAACCACTGATGCTCTGCCTACCCCAATAGGGATTTAGGCGTGAGCGTATATATGCTTCGTATACATATATGTATGTTATATATGTCGTATACATATATGTATATATGTGTGTTCAAATAATTTTAGGGAAAGTAAAATGTTCGGCGCGAATGGTACTTGAACCCACGACCCCAGGATTAGATCTCCTAGTGCTCTAACCAACTGAGCTATGTGGTGCCTTCAAGTCAAGTTATGTTTGGCAATATTCAAACGCAAAATACCTAGTATTTTACTTGGTTTAATGACCTTTGTTTTTTGCCGAGATATAGTTTTTCGATTCGCGAAGTTTTTTATGTTAAAGTTAGTTAAGGTTAAAAATTGCTTTATTTTATAGAACAAACAGAATGTTGCTTAAACACGTCAAAATAGTGAATTACATTAGCATTTTTAACTTTGCGCATATTCGCAAAGGTGCAGTCTTCCTCAGGAGCAGAATAGGCAATAATAAACTCCGAGGGTCGCTTTTTTTAAGTCAATCTTAAATTTCCTTATTTCTAATTTTAATTGACTTAATATCTGAATAACTCTGGAGCTGAGCAATTTATTTCCATGGTTGCATGTCTAACAGAAATTCAGAAATGCTATAGTAGCCCTTTTTACAAAGTTTTTGTTTAATTATTGTTTTAAATTCTAATTGTAAGTTTTGAAGGGAATCTAATTGTAGAAGCGCATACATTGACCCATAAAAGAGTGGAGACGACTTTGTGGAGACGACTGTCTAGAAAATCCAATTTATTTTATAACATGCGAATGAAGTTACGGGCAGAGAGCTAATTTAAATTATTAAGAAAGATGTTCTAAAGTAAATACTTCAATAAAGAACTCAAGTGTTGCAAAACATACTGAACCTCGTTTATCAATTAACAAGTCGCCATTGTTAGGTGTGCAATATGTGCTAATGAAGTGGAATTGAATATAATGTACTAGGTACTAAGACAGTTGTTTAAATTCCAAGGTTTTATAACATTATAACCAAAACAGTTAGAGGTAGAGTAATCTAGACTGGTACGAAGGGCCGGACCTCAGGTTACCGCACGCCTGCACTCTTTGCTGTCGCTATAAGAGCGGTTTGGCAACGAAAATGGAGTAACCTGATTCGCTGGCCTCTGTACATACATAGACAAATATATTAATTTCATACTCTACTACACTCCGCGTAACAAAGTGGCGAGGTATTTAGAAGCGTATTATTACCCGTACGAGTTAACTTGAGACCTGGGCCGAGAGCGTCATCTTCTGTGTACGGTATGCGGAATTATAAATTATCGAAAGAGAGTCGAGACAAAGATATTATATCTTTGTATATCTTTTTCGATATTTTATCATTGTGCACACCGTACATTGAAGAGGACCGTACATTGAATATACGTAGCTACGTTCCGCCATAGCTGTAGGGGTTACGTATCATAATAACCAAACACAGTTTAACTATTTTCTAAATAACTAGCTACAGTTGAAATGACTATAGTAGACCGTTTCATATATTTTTTTGTTTAAACTAATGAACGATATCCCTAATGGACGATTCACCTGTGTTTGTTCAACTACAATTAATTTTGGACGGCTGAGCGGAACTGCGACAACTGCTTACGCAATCACAGTCGTCTCTGGCACTTCGCCGGTCGCTGCCGCGGCAAGTTCGCTTCGCTCGCTCGCGGTTACCAGCGGGGCAATCGCGCTAAAAAAAGTGGATTGAATCGCAATTGAAACACAGCTGGGGGGCTACCACCTTAGCGAAGCTGATGCTGGGTAAACGAATGAAACGTTGTCGATTGCTTCTATATAAGGAGACCTTGATTAACGACATGAACCAAACACAGCAATGTACATCATTCCATTCGTTCAATCAACATCAGCTTCGCTTAGGTGGTAGCTTCCCAGCTGCGTTTCAATTGCGATTCAATTCACTTTTTTTAGCGCGATTGCCCTGCAGTTGTTCTTGTACTGGGTTCAAGACTTTATTTCGACCTTTACGTCATGTGAAGCGCTTTTGGCCCGGCTGCGCTCACTCCTTGGCATCGATCAGCGGGTTAAGGGCCGGTAATCTGACGAGAATGACCATAGTAGCAGTTTTCGAGGGTTGCCATGCTTCGAAAATTTCCAAACTAATGAACGATATCCCTAGGACGATTCACCTACGGTTTATTCAACTACGATTAATTCACCTACGGTTTGTTCAACTACAATTAATTTTTGACGGAAGAGCGAAACTGCGACAACTGCTTACGCAATCACAGTCGTCTCTGGCACTTCGCTGGTCGCTGCCGCGGCACGCTCGCTTCGCTCGCTTGGCTCGTGCGTTGGGGGTCGCAGTTCTAACCTAACTACCTACTAACAAACCTACTTGTCGCAGTTCCGTCAGTCGTGATAAACTGATACTGATAAAGCGTACGCGAGTCGTCCATTAGGTATTTTAAACATAGTTGAAAAATCCTATAGGTAAAAAAACCATTAGAGTATTAGTTCGATAGTACATTTAACTTAGTTTAATCAAAAATATGTAAGTTAAACAGTACTTGAGTCGACCAATATGCGCAATAAACATATGTGATTCGACCGCAGTTATATCGAAAATTATTAAATTAGGTTTAGTTGTTATGATATGTAACCGCTGTAGGCTATACAGAGTGGTCAACGTATTGGGGTACAGATTACAGAGTGGTCAACGTATTGGGGTACAGATTACAGAGTGGTCAACGTATTGGGGTACAGATTACAGAGTGGTCAACGTATTGGGGTACAGATTACAGAGTGGTCAACGTGTTGGGGTACAGATTACAGAGTGGTCAACGTATTGGGCACTTTTACTTCGAGAAAGGTGTTATTTTCAGTTAGTTATAAGCTTAATAGAATTCAGGAAAGTTTGTAGCCTATGTGACTCGCTGATAAGAGAGCTTTCGATTGGTGAAAGAATTTTTAAAATCAGTTCAGTAGTTCCAGAGCTTACTTCCAAAAAACAAACTTACCCTTTTTAGTATTATTTTAGTACAGGCTTTCCGCCCGGGACTTCTTTCCTGTAGGAATTTAGGAAAATGATGTAGCCTATGTGTTATTCTGAAATCTAAGCTAATTAATGCAAAGTTTCATCAAAATGCGTTTAATCGTTTTTCCATGAAGGAGTAACAAACATACAACACACACACTCACAAACTTTCTCCTTTATAATATTAGTGTAATTATATTATAATTTACTAGCTTTTTTCCCGCGGCTTCGCTCACGCAAAGAACTCTTGACCCCTTAGGGGGATGGTTTTCGAAAAATCGCGAAACACGTGTCCGTTTATTTGCTTCAAGGTATATCTTGACGAAGTTTCGAGTTAAAATGTCTAAAAAAACTGTTTTCTCCATACAAACTTTGAACCCCATTTCACCCCTCTAGGAGTTGGATTTTAAAAAATCATTTCTTAGTGCTTGCCTACGTCATAAAAGACACCTTTTTGCCAAATTTCAGCTTTCTAGGTCTAAGGGTTTCGGCTGAGCATTGATGAGTCAGTGAATCAGGACCTCTACTGTTTGTTAATGGGAACACTGCCCATCCTCACAGCACAGGAACCCTAAGGTTCCTATTGTGAGAATTGGTGACAGATAACAACACAAATTGTATATGTTCTATGTTGAGCTATTTTTTTTCTGAATAAATTTATCTTTATCTTATCTAAGAAGATAGATTGTAACATTCAATTATGCTATGAAAAAAAAAATCATGAACTGCCTGTTTTTTTTTAAATATACAGTTAATTTTGCATCCACAGACTTGGTGTCCATGCCCTTGTCTTGTTACATTTAATATTATTATTATTTATCTGCCTGTTTGTACTTTTACATCTAAATTTTATTTATTACTAAATAGAATATTCTGTAAAAAAAACTAGTGTGATGTACTTTTGATGAAGTAATTTACTACTTTATAGAACAAGGCTAAGATACTACTCTGTAATAGATTATGTAAAGACCTAGTCAGCAGTGGTCATTGAGAATTGTTTTCCTTTAAATTAAATACAAACTTATGGTTACATATAAATTGTTTTGGTTTCAAAACTTATAGATGAAAGATCAATAATCACATCACACTAATATTATAAAGACGAAAGTTTGTCAGTGTGTGTGTGCCTTTGTTGATTCTTCACACTCAAATACTTGGAGCAATTTTGATAAAATTTGGTATGGGGGTAGCTGACAACATGGATAAGCTACATTTTCACCAATTTCCACAGGAACGAAGTCCCGGGCGAAAAGCTATTTCAAAATAATAACAAGTCCACCAAGTGTTTTTTTTTCTTAGGGTCAACTGGGTTATCTAATATATCTAATAGTGTTAATATTACCTTAAATAATTTATTTTTTAAACTTTTTGATCTCCCATACAGAATGTGCTATACCTATATGCTGATGAAGTTTGTATTGGAACTAAATTATTTTTTTTCGTACCTATTTTGACCTATGTTCCTTGGGAAAGTTGTTCAGTTTCATGGACTGATTAACCACCCGAGAGGTTGAAAGAGATTTACCTAAAGCACTGTATTTATTATTTTCAAAGGCTCTGGTGATAACAAAACAAACTATTCTGCAACAAAAAATTGTAAGTAACTAATTTATTTTGTACTGTATTGCTCCTGTATTTCTATGTAAATGTTCATTGTGAATTGGTGTCAATGACTTCTTATTGTCTAAATTAGAAAAAATATGTATTTTTATTAAATAGTTTTGACCTTTTTAAGCTAAAGACTAGAGGTATAATATTGTGAGCAAAATAAATAAAACAGGTAAGTAATTTACATAAATTAAAAGCTTAGTCATTCAACAATGTAATTTCTGAATTGAAAAAGGTCGTAAAATACATATTCAACTACACATAGAAGACGCGATTGGATGTAAGCGCCGCGTTTTGAATAGGCGCTTCGAGAACGTACAATTACAAAAACAATCGTGTTTCTAATTTGATAAGCCAGTAATTAAATATGCACGGAAATTTCGCTCGCTTAGCTTATGAATAAGCACCAGTTAATTCAGCACCGTTTCTAGGTCAAATCGGTAACAATTTTTTATCAACATTTCTCTTTTTTAGACAAACAATTGATCCAAGAGTAGCGAAAGTAATTTGTTTTCTATTACTTACCGCTCTTGGGTAGGCTGCGAATTACATTCACGGCTGCGTTGAATTTCTCTTCCAAAGACATTTTGACCAAGAAAAACTATCACAATCACTAGATATTACAAAATAATCCAGTATGTACTTTGGACTTCAAAATAGTGAAGCTACAAAGACTACGCTCGAATCACTACGCGATTATAGTCATATTCATACCATAATTACGTCACAAAATTGTTCTAATTATTCTGGTATGTCGCGCGGATTATGATAGATAAACACAGACTTGATAAAAACACCAATTTTGATAAATTACGAGATAGACAACAAAATTATTCCAACGACCTGCCCAACCACGGAATCGTACGCGAATGTCAATTTTTTTTTTTTTTACAACAATTTGTTGCCATATTGAAAAAAAAAAACAATATAACGTGGTAATTTTCCAATAGGTTTCTAAAATGTTGTGTAATTTTGTGTATAATTTTTTTTAAATCCTTTTTAATCTATTTTAAATGAAAATCAGTGGCGTCACAATCTGAAAGTAAAATACACAAAAAAAATTTATCGAGGAAGTGTGTCAGCTCACCAAATTGAGTCACATTACAACACTTAAAGCCCTGCTACACGTCCGGATTTGGTCCGGTCCGGACCGCGACAGACCTGGGGGCTTACTATGACCTCTTATAGCAGGACCTAATCTGCACTGCCTTGCTATAAGGTACTATGACATCGCTTTAGCAGGCCTGTTGTAGAGCAGTTTCGTTTGACGTTAAAAAACCGTTCATCTTTTTTTTTGTATGAACTTTTCGTACTATGACCTATCAAGTGACAGTTTGTAACATGTTTTTTGCGCGTCTGTTATGTCAAACAAAGCAATCTTGAAAAAGTTGCATTTTGTTGATCGTTTAGAAGTGAAGTGAAGTGACTATTGGGATATAATATTACCTATAAGTTCGTTGGTGAAAGGCAAAGATTATAATCTACGGTGGATGAAGTGCCTCTTGCATTAGCAAAATGTGCGACGAATACGAATTATTTGAATTCATTGAAGCAGATAACCGTGTAGAAAAAAGAAAACGGCGTCGTCTGAACCGGGAAGCCAATGATCCTTTTGATATGGATGAAAACGAATTTATTAAAGAATATAGGTAAGATATCGAATCATTATTTAAGTTGAATACAATAACTATCAATAATTATCCATGCGTTGAACTCTTCAAAGCCTTTTGACCTTACATTCATTAATTTTATTATTGGTGAATCCTCCCTTGGTGAAGAGGCTTATGTTGCTATTGATGAAACTTATCTATTAACAAGATATGTTAAATTGAAACAAATAATATTTCCTACCATTCTTTTACCTAAAATATTTTTACTGTGTTTAATATTGTCTTCAATTTTATATTTTAGACTTACACCAGGTATGGTAAAAACTCTCTGTGCAGACTTGACACCGATTATGAAAACCAATCCAAAGAGGGACACAGACCTAAGTGTGGAAACTAAGGTATTACTTATAATTTGATACATATAAACACACAAAATAAAACATACAGTTACCATGCTGTGATCTGTACAAGACCTATCATATTTAGGTTTTCATGATTAAGTTGTGAATGATTGGTGTTTTTACGTCTACAGGTATTAACTGCAATATATGTGTATGCCCATGGGTCATATCAAAAGCCCACAGGCAGAGCACAGAACTTGGCCCAGCCAACTGTATCAAGAGTACTACACGAAGTGACGACTGCAATAAACACTCCTGAAATAAGAGGAAAATATATAAAATTCCCACAATCTCGAGAAGAACGTTTAGCCATAAAGACAAAGTAATTATTACTTACTTGTATTATTATTTAATTACTACTTATTTGCATACAATCTAAACAGCAATGTTTTTGCAGATTTTACCAAGACTTTGGTATACCAGGTGTTGTCGGGTGCATCGACGGCACACATGTTGCCATTGTCAGGCCAGTAGTAAATGAAGAAAGGTACTACTGTAGGAAGCATTACCATTCTTTAAATGTTCAATTGGTAAGTAAAAAATTTTACTTGCTGACATCACTCATAAATATTTATCTATTTACTTAGTTGTTTGTTGATTTTTTAAACATGAATCATAAATACTAAATAACTACCAAAAATAACAAGTGCTTTCTACATATAGTTTGTCATGTAACAAAGGATATATGTATTATAATTATATCTTCTATTTTAGGTTTGTGATGCGGATATGAACATTATAAGTGTCGATGCCAGCCAACCTGGATCAAATCACGATGCATTTATTTTTAATAATCATCCGCTTAGGCAGCACCTTCAAAACATTGCTGACAACGATGCAACATGGCTCCTTGGTAAGATAAAATTATTTTGAGAATATGTTTTAATTTCTTTTTATACAAATACAATTTAACTCTTAGCTACCTAACTTCTTTTTTGTAACCACCTACTACCCATCTCAAGAGACTTATGTCAACTTACCCTCCTATGTGAAAGATCTTAGATGATCAGAAATACTTGATTTGTCTTATAAACTATGTATTTATTTAGTTAGAAACAGTCGCTGAAAACCATTATTATTTTTCCATATAATATAAATAACTAAACCACGGTTAGAAGCTAATCAGACAAAATGACAAAAAAAATGTATGCAAATGACATTGTCAAATCTCTGCTTAGCTGCTAATCGTTGGTTAAATATTAAACCCCACTGGCCTAGACTCACATTTTTTGGTACTAAAATGAAGGGAACTGGAAACTGGGTACTGAAATTCAGGAAAATACTAAAGCTAGGTTAATGTTTCTTTATTAATTTCAAAATATTCAATAATCAACAAAATATTATTATAATCGACAAAAATTTTAATATAATCAACAAAAATTTTAATAATAATAATAATCAACAAAAATTGGGAATTTGACGATCTGCAACAATAAAACATAATATTATTAAAATTAAAAACTATTGAGATACCCAAGTAATGATTTGATATTTATTTACAGGTGATTCAGGATATGCACTGAGAAAATACATGATGACACCAATTTTAGACTGTGAGCCTGGTTCACCACAAGCGTTATACACGCAGATGCATGTACGGACAAGAAACATTATAGAGAGAACAATTGGTCTCCTGAAGGCTCGTTTTAGATGTTTGCTGGCCCATAGGGTTCTTCATTATGACCCACAAACTGCGGGGAATATTGTAAATGCTTGTGTCATTTTGCACAATATTTGCAACAAAGAAAATGTTCCTGTGGAAGAGCTCAGTCCAGAGGAACTCCAGCAGGAAATGGCCATGCAGCCACCAATTACAGCTGACGTAGATGTAGAAGGAACTGGAAGGCAAAATGCTGACCTACAAGCTGGAATAGCCACCAGGAACCAGTTGGTTACTCGGCTGTGGGAAGAGCAGCAGCAGCATCAGCCGACAGTCTGAAAGTTATAATTTTTTTTAATAAGAAAGAATTACAAGTGATGAATGTATATATATTTTTTTTTATTGTTGTTCATGGAGCTTATTTCTATCATGAAGAAAAAAAAATTATTTTTGAAATATTGTTTTTGTTGAACAAAATTAAATGCTATGAGTAGAATAGGACCACCCTCATTCTTACCGAGGTGTCGTACAAGGCGACTAAGGTAAATATGCATGCAACTTCACTAGCATAAAGAGAAGGAAAACTCTGCAATCATATCAAAACCCAAACACGGTGAGAATGGCATTGCCCCTCATGTAATTGAAGGAGGCCCGTGCCCTATCAGTGGGGACGTATATGGGCTGATAAAGATAATTTTTATCTTACCTATTTCGTAAAAGGTGGACAATCTCCCTCAAAATTTCTACACCCTCGCTAATGCTGCGACTGTTGGCTAGTTCAGCACGAGCTCGGGCTTCTGATGCTGTGACTAGGCGCTCCCTAGCGTCAGCTGCTGACATTTGTTGCCTTCTTCTTTGGCGTGTCCTTCTATTACGAAGGACCACATTTGGCTGCCTAGCCTCTCGTGGAATGGGAGAGGCACTAGGAGGGTTAGTATTAGGATGCCTTTCTGTTTCGGTGGAAACGGCTTCAATCTGGTCCTCCCTGTCTCTCGAGACAGGGTTCAAAGTAACTATTTGGGTAGGTGAGGATGTATTTACTGGCCGGGGATGAACAGGTCTCTGGACATTACTATGTATTATTGCTTCTGTGGAATTAATTAGATGTGTCGGTTGGGAATCTGGGCTGTCACTCAAATCAATGTCAAGGTATATGGGCCCACTACTGGTCTGGCTGGGTTGTTCAGATAGATGGGAAGCTCCAGACTGAGTCTGCAATAAAATGTATAGTTATTGATATTTTTCATTTCTGAACTTTTTCATTGCAAACATTATTAGGTATGTATTTTACTTACAATATTATCACTCATATCAATATCAAGGTATATGGGCCCACTACTGGTCTGGCTGGGTTGGTCAGATGGATAATCTCCAGACTGAGTCTGCAATAAAATGTGTAGTTATTGACATTTTTCACTTCTCAAATTTGTCATCGCACACATTGTTAGGGGTTTAACTTATAGGTACTGTCATACAAAAAATAATACCAATTGGTCAATCCATTTCATTTTGAAATGATAATAAACATTCATATAGCTTACATTTGTAATATTAGTAAGGATATATAAGCAGTCATTATATTTTACTTAAAATATTTGCACTCACATTAACATTGACATATATCGGCCCACTACTGCTCTGACTGGGTTGGTCAGATGAACGGGAAGTTCTGGGCTGATTCTGCAATAGAATTTATAGTGATTATTATTAAAAATTTCCACTTTGCTATTGCACACATTGTGTGTTTATCGAGTATGCCCGTCGCGTGCTTTTTTACGCCGCATGCGATACAAATCTCGTACACCGTGTGTTCAAAAAGCACGCGAAGGTTTAAAACTCACTTCCGGAAACAAGGGGACCTGAACACCTTCTAATCCGCATCCAAAATCATCCCCCAATAATTGTAAAAATTTCATGTCCATTTCAGACAGTGTTTCAGTTGGGGGTCCACCTCCAGTTCCTCTTAACGAGTCTCGGACCACTCTATTCTTTTTTTTTAATTTCGCTTTGAAATCAACCCAATACTGGAAAAGAAATGAAATATTAGATCAATAATGGTACTTCTTCTTATTCTTATCGTGTAGGTATAGTCAAGTATGTGGCAAACTTGGCTAACCCTGGTGTCAGAGTTTTCAAACCGCACAATGGCCTCTTGACTTGGTTTTAACGACTGTAGTCAATCGACAAAATCCGGGACCGACAGCTTAACGTGCCCTCCGAAGCACGGAAACGCTCGTGATAAATTGCCACTTTGGTCACCCATCAGGTGCCCTGCCTCTGTGTACGTTGCTTAACCTCACTGATCGGTTGAGATCAGCGAGAGCCACTGGGCTACGAGCGCTTCATAATGGTACCTACTTAAACCAAGGCTTGCAGCTTTTGCAATTTGTTGTAAACTAATTATCTATTGCATTTTAGTAATTTAATGGTACCTTTGACCACTCCGGACCAGATTTTGCGGCACCATCTCCTATGGCATTCAGAGAACTTGCAATTCTTGCCCACATTTTTTTTGAGTGTTCCCTTGCTTGGGCTGATTTGTTGTACCCAGCTGCAATTTCCCTATGAGAATTTAAAAACTCCCATAGGGCTTGCAACTGGCTATAAGTCACCCTTCGTCGGCTCATATTTAAATTATCTTTGAAACAAACACTTGATTATGTACTTCCTTCAAAATTATAGCGATTCGCAGTTCGCACTTTTACCTACTTAAATTAAAAAAAGTTTCTCTGTGTACCTACTTAAAAGTTTTCTTCAGTTAAAATGTGCATTCATAACATACAATCCTTTAAATTTTTTTGCCGTTAAACTTATGATTAATATTGAACATTTTCCTTTTTTTTGTACGTAGTCTTATAAATTTTATATCTTGATATTAAAATTATTCTGAAAGCACGTAGTACAAGTTATTTTTAATTAAATTAAATTACATTTTATGAAAACCGGTAATTATCGGTTTTTAACTTAAGTATTTGAACAGATCTTGTAAACATTCTCTAAACAGGCCATAGACAAACAAACCGTTCACCCGCGGACGAATCCGTTCATCTTTTAGAGAGGTCATATTAAGAATTTTAACAATTCATTGGCAGGCCTGCTTTTGAACTGCCTGGAACTTGAATGGTTTTTAAAAAGCTGATAGTAGGCCTCCTGTGAGAGGAAGCGAGACAGACTGTCACATGTCTCGCTCATTTGATAGTCTGTCTCGCTTCCTAGTATAGCTTTGTCGCCGCGGTCCGCCGGACCGAATCCGGACGTGTATCAGGGCCTTTAGATCGGCAAAAAAAAAATTTTTTTGTCTGTGGCTCTTTTCTCCATATTGATCTTTCAAAGAATTTCCTTTTTGAAGGTAATTTTATTTGTAAATACTGTAAACATCCCGAAAAACTAGTGTCCGGTAACCATATTACAGTGCTTGAAGATAATTTTGGGTGTTTACGTGATAAATATTTGTTTTTAAAGATATTTTGTTGTTGTGAAATCCGCGCCTAAATTTGCGACACAAAAGTTTTTGAAGAAATCTTTTGTCGTGCTTATAAAGTGCCTTGTGTTGTGAGAAATCTATTTTTACCTTGTACCTGCCGGAGCTTTTGTTTTAATGTCTTACTTTATCAGTAAAATCGAGCGAAGATATAATCCAACCTATAACCTATAAGTACATCACGACGAGTATTGATTTTCAAAGTTTCGTCTCAAAATACGTCTTTATTTTGTCTGTAGACGGTTCTTTTTCGTATGTTATTTAACTCCAAAATACTTGAATATTCCAGGAAATCTTGCACTAGTCAAAGAAACCTACCCACAAGGATCTGAAGATGCCTGAACTGACAGAGTTGGACAAAGCTACTGCCTCCATGACTGAGAAGCGTAAAGAAGAGACTGCTTCGTCAGACAGTGACTCTGACGACACCATTCCAGAGCTTGAAGATGCAGGTTAGTGTGTTTTGGTTGTTATTTTTATATGCACTGCCCTACCCACTCTGTTATGAGAAAGTGTTGTGTAGGCGTGAACATAAACTGTGTCTTTTAATTTGAACCTCTTTCCCAGTGGGTAAGGAAACAGTGGAAGCCTTAAAAAAGAATTGGTAAATAAAATCCTACCAAATCATAAATGCAACAGATTTTGAGGATGTAAGGGTGGATGGACACTAAAAGTACTGAATGGATTTATAAACGCCCCTAACATGACCCTCTGACCATAACTTTGCAGTGATACAGCTTACACATCAGATAAACACAGGCTACATAACTTGGATTCCCATGGGAACAAAGTCTCGAGTGGAAAGTTAGTAAATTATAGTCTATTATTTCAAAGCATGTGAAAAAGTCAACCAAAATAATCTGTATTCTTCAACAATTGCCTGGCCAGATACCCTAGCATATGCAATTACGCTATGAGACTTCTCTTTCAAGAGAGTATATAGGCTTCTGATGAAACACAAGGAAAACGGACTCTTTTAATTTCTCTTGCGTTTGAATTTATGCACACCCGTGTGTGCAGGATTTGTATCGCATGGCGCGTTAACAAGCGTGCAACGGGTTAAACATGAATCCTTTTAGCAATAAATCCTTTACATATCAACATTTGTTTGTAAGTGTGAGTGTGAATTCAAATATGTGTTAGTGTTGTGTTTGTGAGGTACCTATTAAATGTGATTGGTTCAGACAGCTTGTTATTTAACTTGGCTACACTAAATTGTGATAAGAAATTCTCTAATTTGTTACAGTGATAGGTAGTTACAGTTACTTACCTATTATTTTGTGGAAGGTTATTATATGGGGTGATTGACTGACTTTAAATTAGGTAAGGAAACCGTTTGGAACTGATATGAAATTCCTAAAAAAAGTTCATTTCTAATTTTTTTGTGAATACATTTTGTTTAATTCAGTTTTTAGGTATGTAGCCATAAATACAAGAAAATATGTAGCCTGTGGTGTGTCCCACTTCTGGGCAGACCGCATAATGTTAATGTATGGAGAGGTGGGAAAAAAAATTTCATATTCCATGGGGAAAGTGGTTTAGTTCTATTTCATTTTTAGGCAGCCTTAAATACAAAAAATATGTAGCCTTTGTGGTATGTTCCACTTTTGGGAAGATGCCTCCACTTTGTTTGCCAGATTGTCCTGGAGAAGTGATGGCCCAAAATAAGACAGTTTGGTAAAAAAAATTAATAGAAGAATGTGATGTGAATAGTTAAAGAATATGTCAAGACAAAGAAATTCCTCCATGAAATTTATTCGATTAGCCGATTGGATCAATATTGTTTTTTTTTGTACTGGTTTTATTTTTTTTGTATCTCTAACAGAAAATTATGGCATGAAGGTCAGCCTTTTAGGAAAACACATGCACAAGTGGAGACAATCCAACATGCAGAGGCCCCTTTGAATTAAGCTTATTATGAATCCATAGTATGAATCAATCGATTAACCCAAACATCTTTCTCTAATTAAATTGTCAAAAACTATCCACATAAAATCTTAATAATTTTGTAACTTGTGATCTAGGGTGATTTTTATACATGTCACATAAAGCCTAGCCTTATAGTATTATATATGTATGCAGTAAAATAGAAAACAAACCAGATGAAGCAAACAACCATTAAAAATATAAACAAAATATATTGTTAAAAAATAAAAGTCAAAATTGTAAAAAAAATTAAATAAATACAAAATAAAAAACTTTACTCAAACCATCCTTCTAAAAACGGATATTTCCCATGAACTAGTTTCATAATCCTTTTCTTTTCAATTGCATTTTCTATGGTTTTCTGTATAATTTTATTTCTTCTCAGAAGTGGTGATAAAAAATCTTGTATACCTTTTTTCTTGCCGTACCACCATTGTGTGAAGTTAGTATATGAAGTATTTTTCCTCATTAATTTATCGTCATTCAGAGCCGCACAAAGATTACAGATTTCTGATTTTTCTGCAGATTTATATGTATAGTGGTTCGTCCATTTAAAAAATTCTTGATATGTGTTAAAATCATTGATTATTTCTTGCATTTCTTTTGCTAACTGATCCGGGAGAAGTTGCCTTGCGTCTATGTAGCTGCCTGGTGGTAGAAATCTGCAAGATAATAATACTATTGTAAGCTATTTGGAGATAATAAAGTTTGCAAAAGTGTCTGGTAGGTTTAAAAAGGTGGAACTGTTAGCGCAGAGGTAAAACTCATGCGCTGTTATAGGGAAGTGGGTGAAATGGTCCCAAATAAGTAGATCGATCACGGCAGGTGGGCGTTACCTCTCTATAGACAGGTTTATCAAGCGAAGCGAGTCATTTTTTTTAGCTATTTTGTATGTAATAATCCAAATGCTACCTTTTGTCGCGAAAAAAAGACTTGAAGGGGTTGAAATAGGGGATGAAAGTTTGTATGGAAGTTGTTCATTGCAATGGTAAAACCATGAAACTTTGTATTCAGGCACTCGATAAGAAATAGGTAAATAAATATTTTTTTTTGCGTTTTTGTAATTTCAACTTGTGTGGGGATGAATAAGTATCATAATAAAATAACTATTCCACGCGGACGAAGTCGCAGGTAAAAGCTAGTATACATACGTACATACGCTCACGCCTATAATCCCTAACGGGGTAGGCAGAGCATCAGTGGTTCAAGGACCACTAGATGCCACGTTTGACACAAATTATAAGAGTTATCAGATGGAACAAGTTGTAAAAGCTAGTATACTATGAAGAAAGACATACTTGGAATAATCAGCTCCGCCCAAGACAACAGGAATAGCGTAGTTCTGCACAGCAGTCAGTATTTTCTCGGTGACGTAGCCTTCATCGAAAGAATTCTCGAAGCACAGGTAGAAGAAATAGTCTTTTTCGACTAACTTGTTGCATTGCCGGTCGCTGCCGCAACTCCTAGAGAAAAGTGAATTCAGAGTTTTCAAACCGCACAATGGCCTCTGACTTGTTTATAACGACTGTTGTCAATCGTCAACAGCCGGGACCGACAGCTTAACGTGCCGTCCGAAGCACGGAAACGCTCGTGATAACTATAATCGCCAGACATGGATCTATTTGCATGTAAATGGGCAACAATCTTGGGAGAAATTCACAAACATTGTAAAAATATTTAATTTAAGTTTATATTTCTTGTTTCCTGTTTAGTTATTAGGTTAGCCTGTAAGACTAACGATTGTACCTACATAAATAAATAAATCAATAAATAATAACAAGTTAGTTTTTTCAATGCTTTTTTTGCATTTTTCGCAGTAAACACTTTCATTCGACCTATATCATGGGTGTACAAATTAAAATAACTGATCCGCCATATTGAATTTATTACGACGTCACTTAGGTAACCACGTGGTTAGATAGCTGGCTACGGACGTTCCCTGGTATTTGTTATACTAGTAAAGACGGGCTGGTTTCCGCAACTCGATGTCAAACTGCGCTATTTTGCTGAGGCTGTCAGTCTGGCCACCCCATCTCCAGAGGTGGTAGATGTTTCTTTTTTTTTTAACCTATGTTGTCCCACTGCTAGACAAAGGTACTTATCCCCTAATATTTTTAATGTTGTTCGATCTACAGTAAAGTCCGGCCAATCCTTCCGGAAGGCGTCCAGGTCGTCACGCCATCTTTTACGTTGTCTATATAATTTTAATTAATTACCCAAAGTAATTAATTAAAATGGTATACTTTGAAACTGCATCAGTTTTACTAAACCACATACTCAAAGATCCCCAGTGAAGTGTCCCCTGTGTCGTGGGTTGGACAAAGACGCATAACTACCCAGATGAGAACAAAACGTTAGCTGTTTACAAAAATATTGTCCTTACTGGGTATCTACCACTGATGTATAAGTGAAACTAGAAAGTTTTCAATATAATACGAGTATACCTGTTATTACACCTCCCAAAAACATCAATAGTCATGTTCCTCTTATGTAGTTCCTTCTCTAACTCCCCTACATACACTTCCCGACCACTCCTCGTGTAACAGTTAGACACCATCCACATTACAGCTTTAGTTTTACTCCTCAACTTCTCTTTCACCGCATCATTCGTTGGCAGATACACATCTAACCATTTAACAGACTTCTTCGGACCAACTTCTTTACCACTCGGCTCGAAAATCTTTATATACCTCCACAGGATATCCGAATTCAACCGATACGACCATGTCCAGTTAAAGAAGTTGTCAAAAATTGGGTGTCTTATTTTGTGGTAAAATAAAGTAGTGGGTTCTAATGTCGCTACGATATACTTTTGCCGCGGATGCCGGTGTTGAGGCGGTTTCAGAACAACTAACGGCAAATTTTCTACGCTAAACAATATCGCATGATACTTAGTTATATCGTCAAAGTAACTAGTATTAAATACGATGAAACAGTTCGTATGGTCACAGTTATTCTCGAAAAACACACTCTGCCCCTCTTTTTCTATCACAGAACTATAGGGAAAAGTGTGAGGTGGCCAAATTAAAGCGTATTTTAAATTCAACTTTGGAGCAAACACGAATTTCTTGAAGTGAAACTCGAACGCTAAATAGGATAGGCCTGATAGAAGTACGGCGTTGAAAAGCACTTTTGCGATCGTGCTTTTTATTATTACATCCATGGTTGTAAATTGCTTTCTTAATTATAAAATAAATCTCAGAATAGGAGTACAAACAACTTTACCGAAAAACAACAATATTTACATATGACACTGAAAACGTCATACATAAAGTCAAGAAGAAAACAAAGAAGTTTTCGTTCGGTATTTTAGACCCTTCCCACAAGACGTTGTAACGTTAGCGTATCGTAAATCCCTGTCTATGAAATTGCTGTTTCTTATTTTATTCTGTAAAAGTTAAAGTTATCGCCGTGTGGTAATCGGTTGAGAATAACATACCCCATCTCTTTCCATGGGTGTCGTAAGAGGCGACTAAGGAAACACGAATGAGACCTGTCTCCTTCCTAGTAATCCGTCAAAGGGGCGTCCATTAATTACGTGAGCCGTTTTGGGGGGGGGGGGGAGGGGGTCGGGCCGGATCTCACTCAATCTCACGTGGGGTGAGGGGGGGTCTCTACAAATATCAAAAGAAATAGTGTTAAATTGTGGGAAAGCTAAGTTAAACCAACTAAACCATGTTGTTCCAGAGCCACTCTGAGTTCCCGTGGACTGAATTAGAACAATCTTTTTTTTTTTTTCAAATTTAAGTTGATAAATCATAGCAGCTTTTTATTGTTCGATTATTGAAAGTTTAAAAATAATTAGGCATATTATGTAAGTTTTCTAAATAAATTACCAATTAACGTATTTACACTAAAACTAAGCATTTTCATAAAACTCACGTGAGATAAAAGGGGGAGGGGGGCTGTCGATCCAAATCTCACGACATCTCACCAGAGGAGGGGGTCGAAAAATCGCCAAAAACACCTCACGTAATTAATGGACGCCCCCCACCGACACCTCAGTTTGTTTTGACTCTGAGGTGGCGTCCTATGGTCTCATGCGGTGTGGTAGGCTCTGTAAATGGCCGTCTGGTTCGCGACCATCCTACCGAAGTCCGACGACAAAAAGCTTGCTGTGTTCCGTAGGTGCGTGGGAGTACCAGTGCCTTTATAGGCATCTTCTGGGTTAATTCGCTCCATCGTCGACCTCATCTATGACCTTGTTCAAGATTGTGGTCAAGAGTTAACCCATCTCATATTTTATTAAATAAAAAAAATAAAGTATAAGTAAACACATAATTGGCAGTATACATTAAATAGTGCTTTTAAAAAAGTTCAAAGTTCTCTATTAACTTGTCAATAATTGACAATTCACTTGCAATTCACTATCTGATTAGGTCACAAAAATTTTGCCTTTTTGTTTAATATTTGTTTTGCCGAGTTTTGTTTTTGTATTCCAAGAGTGCTTTAGGTATATTTATCCCAAAATTATGACACGTTTCTTACGCAAACGGTGGTACATAAAAACCATATTTTATTTTTTAGTAATCGCATATGTATTTCTGATTATTTTTGAACACAAACTTATAGGTAACCACATAATTCGCTTGAAAAATTATACACGGAATTTCGAACCCAATGTATCTGATAATAGCAAGGGAAACATGAAGTATGCTTTAGTATGGAATATGACTATTACGCCTTTCGAAATCTTTAACTATAAAGGTCAAATTCCTTTCGTTTTAAATAACTGCTCATATAAAAACTGCTTTTTAGCCCACAAGAGACAATATTTTAAAGATATAACGAAGTACGACGCTATAATTTTTAATCCATTGATGTTTTTGTCAAAAAATTACACAGATCTGCCCGAAAAGAGATCTGTACGACAGAAATATATAATAACAACCTTAGAATCAACGAATTGGTTTCAATTACAGAATAATTACAGCAATTTCTTCAACTGGACTTGGTCCTATAGATTAGATTCAGACGTAATCTGGCGTTACATTTCAATTTATAACAAAACTGGGCAAGAAATTGGTCCAAATATTCGTATGAAATGGCCTGAACACTTGGAAGAAACGAATAATTATGTAAAACAAAAGCTACGACGGAAAACAAAGGCAGTGGCTTGGATAGTTTCAAAATGTTTTTCTCTAAGCAAACGAGAAGTATATGTACAAGTTTTAACCGAAGCATTGAAAGATTACAGCCTATCTATAGATATATTCGGTTCGTGTAATAGGAATCCATGTGGAACAGTCGAAGAGTGCCATAAAATAGTAGAAGACTACTATTTTTACTTGAGCTTTGAGAATTCGTTTGATCACGACTATGTCTCGTAAAAGTTGTTAATTGCTGTCGAGCATTATGCTATTCCTATTGTTTTAGGGGGTGCGGATTATTCGAGGTATTTAGTGTTATACATAAATAAAATAAAAAATGTTGTACTTATCAACTCCGACATTCTCCGGTTATATGTAATATTCTTCCATTAGAAAGTCAATAATTTTAAATTAATGGGCTTAGTCACATATTATTTTATAATTTAAAAACATTCTATGAGCGTCGCTAGTCTAACGGTTAGCAGGTCTGACTCGTAAACGAGAGGTACCGAGTTCGATCCACAGTGTACTACCAATAACTCATTTTCTGTGTAATGTGCATTAGTTGCACGCTAACCGATTCTCTTACGGTGAGGGAAAACATCGTGAGGAAACCTGCACATTCAGGCGACTGAATGTGTAATTCTGTTTCAATCCGGTAAATTCCCCTGTTAGCAGGGTCAAATGGCAGTCGCTCCACTGTAATTGATCTTCCAAATCTTGGACCATGGTCAAGCGTACCCCGAATGAGAAACTTAAAGGGCCGTTTGGTTCGCGACCAACCCTCCTACCGAAGTGTGACGCCAAACAGCTTGCTGTGTTCCGTCGGTGCGTAGAAGTACTAGTGCCTTAAGAGAAGCGTCTCAGTTTGGACTAGCGTCTCAGTTGTTTTTCATGCTGTCTCGATGTCGACCACCCGCCTCAGACTTGTACGAAAGGAACAATTGCAGCTTTCCGGCGAAATGCCGAGTTTTATTTCCAAAATTATGAGTTTAGGCGTCAATGAATTCCTACCCCAAAATCTTAATTAAATCGTACGTTTTTGGTCTCTATCGATTTGTAAGCGTATAAACGAGGTTCATACGTTTTGTTTTTTCCAAAATTTTTCTTAGTTCTTCAACAGTTACCTCTTTAATGTTGAGAGTTTTTTTGCGAAAAATGCTGACTTGTAATCTCAAATATCTTTTTGTCTACTAAAAATGTCACAAATATCAAAACGTACGGACTTAGTTATTGGTGTTCCTGATACTATACCAAAATTTCACAGGAATCTGTTTACGTTTAGGGGATGGAATCCATTGACGCCGTTTGTATGGGAAAAAAACACTGAGACGATCCTCTTAATAGGTATTTTCTGGGTTAACTCCTCCATCTTCGACCTCATCTATGGCCTTGGTCAACCCTTCTCAAAATAAATAAAAACGGACTTAATCTCTACAACCTACATCCTATTTCAGATTCTTACCACCCGGCAGTTATTTAGACGCAACAAAACTCGACCCATTCGAAATGGCGTCAAAAATACACGATATCTTTGAAAACTTCACTTTGTTTCAAGACTTCTTCAAATGGCGTAATCATTTTACATACAAATTTGACCTATCGACTGGCATTTGCAATTTGTGTGCTTCTCTGAACGATGAAAACAAAATGTCTGCTCTAACTACTTACACGAACTTCAATAATTGGTGGTCTGGTACAGAAAATAAGGATTACTCCTTCTTACTATCAATTTTACAGAAAGATAAAGAATTTGCTGAGCTATTAAAGAAGACTGCTATGAAAAATGATGTTTATACGTTTATAAAGAATAAATACTTTCCTGAAAGAACGTCGTGGCTAGGGAATCCAATCCCGCATCAAAATCGTGATCCCGCACGCCTGCGGGATTAAGGTCATCAATCCCGCGGGATCCGCGGGATTGCGGGATTAAGATTTTTTAATATTTTATTTGTTTTAAGCCCATTTATTAGTCTTAAAAAATGTTTCCATACTTCACTTGAACTTATAAACTCTTCATAAACTAAACTCACGCTCGTTTTTCATAATAAATAACCAAAAGAATTTTTCACTCGTTTAACTTAGTATGAAAACTTTGGCAACAAAAATAATTGTAGGTACCTTTGTATCGTATCTTTTCACATAACAATTAAGACACAAATGACACAATATGTACAGTTGTCGGCTATTACAACGTGTTCCTGTTAAGTGTATCGCGAGGATATTTAACGGGGTAGAGTGTGGTGAGGTACTGTAAGGTTGTAATAACTGCCAACTGCACACAACAAAACGTTAAGTAGAGAGAGCTACTCTGATCCCTAGGACCCTAACACCTAACTCCCTAACGGTGTGGGTGCAATCCTAAGACCTCAGGGGTCCCTAATCCCTACCTAACGCTGTATGTGAATGTAGTGAGTAGAACGGGATGTCTGTTACCGGAGACCTAAGGTAACAGGCGGAAAGGGGGAAGGAAAGGGGGGTGCGCACGTCGTGCAATGTGCGCAGGGAATGGTTTTCTCACTGCCGGTCAAGCAGGCTCACAAGGCCGATCTACTGACGGCTAAGGGTGTCTTGGCCACAGTGAGAGGATGCTGGAAGCGTCAAGGAACTACGGCTCATCCACTGGGTAGTGGGAACTTCAATGGCAGCTCTTCCAGAGGGTTCTGGGTACTTCGGGGTGCAGGAGATGATTCAAACTTGACTGCCAGTTGATAATTCATATATTTACAAAAACTTATGCTATTTATACAGTATTTTCTTAGAGTTAAATGTGGTGGTGGTAGTGTAAACTGCGACGTTTTTCTTTTCTCCGCGCGTCATTGTTGATGAGATCGCAGCGTTGCAAATCAAAGGCCTCATTTTGGAACAGCAGCGTGCGCATGTTCAAAGGTTACTTTGGACATTCTGGCGCGACTCAGGAGCAGGATTCCATCTCATAGAGTTCTATCTCTTGTTGTTTCGTAGCCGGTTTGACGGGCACGCTATACGTGTGTCCTGGCTTCTGGTTGGTGCCGCTGGTTGCGCTGCCGCTCGTGTGATGCTGGGGGGTTGGATTTGTTGTAGTTCTGCTGCCGGTTCCGCTGGTTTAGTGGTGCGGTGGCGTTGTACTTTGACTCCAACCCGTCTTACAATCTGTGGACCGTAATGTAATGTTAATAAAATAGCAATTATAATAACAACTGAAAACACTGCGCTAGTTGTATATGTGTGTGAAGTTATTTGTCTCCAGACAGTGTTATCTAATTGCGTGTGTAGTGTTTTTTCCTTGTTAATGAGGTGCTCGTAAATATCTTTAGAACTTTCTATAATTTCGTCCTTTGAAGGAATTTCGTTTGAATGTTTATTTAACGTAGAGTTAAAAGAGAAATCTATAGGTTTTAAATAGGAAGCACTAATTTGTACGGAATTAGATCTTTTGGCAGTTAATATAATGTTTTTAGTTTTTAAGATGCAGTCGTCGGAGATACGTATAACCCCGACATTTGAAAGCTCAATTTCTGTACGCTGGCCGTTACACATAACTGATGCCGTGACGTGGTCCTTGACCATAAATAACCACGTGTTTTGCATATTTAGTTGTTTCCAAGCTATATTGCTATTTATTTGGAAACGGTTGGTTTTGCAGTTATTTATTGTGTTATTTTTAAATAATTGAGCAACGATGCAATTTTCGTTTAATTGCATGTTCTTCACCGCCACCGGAAAGCAAATAAAGTGGGACAGCCTATGAATGCAATTTTGAAACTCGTTATGATTTAATTCAAAATATAATTCATTATTGTAATCTAGGCCGATGTATGCGTTTGGTATAGTTATTGTTTGGAATGACTCATCATTGTTTTTCTTTGGAATTGGAGTGACGTATATGAACGTGTACTTTGTCACCTCTTGTATTGGAAAGTAAGCGTAAACTTGTATATGAGTTTGATTTTCCGCGATTTTGGTATCTAACAAAAATTGTTGTACGATTTTTAGATTAGTAGGTAATTTTTTGTTTGCAGTGGTTATTATTTCACTGATATTTTTTGGTGTTAAAATGCTGTATACTGTGGCTTTGGAGTGGTATATCTCTAGTAAGCCATTGTAGTGATAGTTTATTTCTTTTATGTAGTTATTTGCTAGTTCATACGTTTGAAGTACTTGGATATTTATTTTGTTGCTATCAACAGCTGAGTACCAGTTGTTAACTGAATTTAAGTAGTCTATAACCTGGTTAAGTTTTGTTTCATATTTATTTAGTTTATTTCTTATTCTTTCTTCTGTACTGTTAACCTGTGTTATAGTCGAGATCATGAATTTTGTTTGTTGGTTTGCGGACTCGATAAGTTTTTCTTGGTTTTTGTTTAGTGTATCTATGTCTTTGTAGACTTCATCGTTGACGCCAAAGACTGAGGTAAGGAATTGACCTAGTAATCCTCTTTTCTTTCTAGTTTGATTGACGTCTACCAGATATTCTTTGGTTTTTTCGAACTTTGATTGTTCTTCTAGTAGATAGTGTTGGAATTGCAGACAGTGGGTTTTTGTAAGTATCTCAGCTTGTTTACAAAACTGTTGGAACCGTGACGTTGCAGTTTTAATTTTTGCTAGGTCATTTTCTAGGTTTTCTCGTTTGTAATTAGTTTCGATACGGAATGTTCCTCTGTCTACATTTACCGTTCCTATTTGCTCGACATAGAACCCTGGTTTCATATTTTTCAGAGTATATGAGCTTGTACCTGTACCAACTACTTGTAGTACAGCAAGTAGTACAATTAGTAGTTTCGAACATTTGATTTTTGGTAGGTTTCCCTTTCTTTCCCGTTTGTTTGGGAGTGTTCTTTTCTCTGTTTGCACCACATTAGCTTGTACTGTACTACTGTTTTGTTCAGTTGTAGAACTTTGTATTGGTAGAGGAATCAGAGTATGTATAGATCTTTTCTGAGTTGCACCTGTTGGTTTTTGTAATGTTACCACTCTAGTATTGCCATCGTTCCCTGTATGAACCTCCTTTATTTTTGCTAGTTGCCATTTGCTGGGTCTGATGTTATCATCTTTTACTAAGACTAGTGTTCCTACTTTTAGATTTTCTTGGTTTGTTTTCCATTTATATCTTTGTTGAAGTTGGTGTAGGTAATCTTGAGTCCAGCTTTTCCAGAAGTCTCTTTTCATTTTTTGGATTTGTTTCCATTTTGTTATCAAATTATTGAACGTTACATCTACTAATGGATCTGGAATGCCCACTGCTTCTCGCCCTATTAGGAAATGGCTTGGTGTTAATATCACATTGTCGTTAATATCGTCACTTTGAGCGCACAATGGTCTTGAATTTAGACATGCTTCAATTTGGTTTAAAAATGTGTTTAACTCTTCGTATGTTAATGTTTGGTCCCCTATGACTCTTCGTAAGTGGTGCTTCATCGACTTCACCCCTGCTTCCCAGATTCCCCCAAAATGTGGGGATGATGGTGGTATGAAGTGCCATTGCGTTCCAATGTTGGTTAAGGAGTTTTGAAAATCACTTGATTGTGTTATTTCCAGTAAGCTTTGATGTAATACATTGGCCGCTCCGACAAAGTTTGTGCCATTATCACTGTAGATGTGTGATATTGGACCTCTACGTGCCGTGAACCGTTGCAGTGCTGCGATAAACGACTCAGTCGTTAAATCGCCTACAAGCTCTAAGTGTACTGCTTTAGTTGATAGGCATACAAACACAGCGATGTATCCTTTATAGGATTTATGCCCTCTACCCTTCATTGCTCTTACTTGTATTGGGCCGGCATAGTCTATTCCTGCGTGACTAAATGGGAATGATTCTGTTACTCGTGCCTTGGGCAGTATGCCCATTTTTTGAGTTGCTGTAGTCGACTTGTATCGTATGCATTTGACGCACTTTGTAATATGACTTTTCACGCGTTTTTTGCCTCCAATGATCCAGTATCTTTGACGTATGTACGCCAAAGTTAAACCATTTCCACCGTACATGGTCTTCTGATGTGCATCCTGAATTATTAGTGACGTCACGTGGTGTTTACTTGGCAGGAGCAGGGGGTGCTTTTGGTCGTACTTTAAGTTTGAGTTTTGTAATCTGCCGCCCACTCGCAGCAGTCCATCGTTATCAATAAATGGATCCAGACTTGTGAGTTTGTTTCCCTTCTTTAGCGCCTGTCCATTTTTAATCGTTTTGTACTCCTCTGTGAACGTTTCTTGTTGAGTAAGGAGCACAATTTTTTTCCTTGTTTGCTCTACTTCTTCGCATGTTAATAGTGTGTCCGTTTTCTGTTTGCGAACAAATCTGTAGCAATACGAGAGTACTCGTATCATTTTTTGGAAGTTGCTGAATCTTTCCCATACGTCGTTACCATCTGTATTTGTGATAGTTATATGGTAAGACCTTTTTATTTCTTCACAAATTTCCGGTATTGTTTTGGTAAATGGCATTTGATTGTTTTTAAGCCATTCTGGGCCATTCCACCACAGGGATAATGGCTGTAATCTACTGGGCTCGATTCCACGTGATATCATGTCTGCTGGATTTTGTTTAGTGGCAACATGGTTCCATTTTGCTTCTGGGAGTAATCTTTTAATTTCTGAAACCCTGTTCGTTACGAATGTTTTCCACCGTTCGGCTTCTCCTTTGATCCAACCGAGGGTGATCATTGAGTCAGTCCAGCAGTAGACGTCTATATTAGAGACTTTCATTGCATTTATCACTTTTTCCATTAGTTGTGAAAGTAACAGTGCGGCACACAACTCTAGTCGAGGGATTGTAGTTTTAAGTTTAATCGGAGCTACTTTGGACTTCGCCTGCAACAGTGTGACGTGATAATTATTGTCATCGCCCTTTATTCGACTGTAGATGACAGCACCGTACGCTTTTTCTGATGCGTCACTAAAACCGTGTAGCTCTACTTTTTGACCTGTGGTTATGTGACACCATCTTGGTATTTTTATGGTTTCAATCGACTTGAGTTGTTGTTGTACATCAGTCCATTTTTGTTTTATATTTTCTTCTACAGGTTTATCCCATTCCGACCCATTTGTCCACAATTCTTGAATGATTAGTTTCATGGTAATTATTATTGGGGCTAACCACCCTAGTGGGTCAAACAATTTGGCGACTTCTGACAGTATGAACCGTTTTGTAGGATGTTCATTTTCGTTTACAGTTACTTGGAAACTGAAACTATCTTCTAATGGTGACCATAACACTCCCAATGACTTTCTGTTTTCTTCCAAAGGAAGTTTTAACATTTTGTCGTCTTTGTTTTCGACTGGGATGTTCTGTAGTAATTCCGCATTGTTAGTCGACCATTTTCTTAAGTTGAAACCCCCTGCATGTAGCAGGTTTATGATGTCGCGTTGTAACGTCTTTGCAGAATCCAGGTCGTTCTCCCCTGTTAGGATATCATCGACATAGAAGTCTTGTAGGGTTACTTGACTGGCCTTTTGATAGTTCTTTTCCTCGTCTTTAGCAAGTTGTTGTAGGGTTTTAATTGCCAAGTACGGTGCGGATGCGGTTCCGTACGTTACTGTGGTAAGTTCATATTCATCTATTTGTTGGTTTGGCGATTCTCTCCATAGAATGCGTTGGTATGGCAGGTCTTTTTTGTTCACCTTGATGAAGCGATACATTTTTTCTATATCGGCCATGAAGGCTATCCTATGTTTTCGCCATCGTAGTAGAATCGTAGCTAAATCTTGTTGTAGCCGTGGGCCTGTGAGCATGTTTTCGTTTAGACTGATGTTTCCATTGGTTTTACTAGAAGCGTCGAATACCACTCTTAGCTTTGTTGTAAGCGAATCTTCTTTAATTACTGGTTGATGGGGTATGTAGTATTTCCCTTCAAAATATTCTGCTCGGTTCACTTTTCTCATGTGCCCCATTTCCAGATATTCGTTAAGGAACTCTTGGTATTTTTGTTGTAAGTTTTTATCCGTGGTAAACTTCCGTTCCAGTTGCATTAATCTAGCGGCAGCTTTTTTACGGGTATTTCCGTAATCTACGCTGGGGTCCTTGAATGGTAACCTCACGGTATATGTACCGTCTGTATCCCGTATCGTTGTTTCTTTATAAAAGTTTTCGCAAACTTGATCGCTGGTAGATAACTGATTGTTTTCGGTTACTTCTTCTAGTTCCCAAAATTTGTTTATTTGTTGTATTTCTTCAGCACGTGAACACATACTCAGGATTCTTAGTTTGGTATCAGTTTTATTACAAATCCCGGATAGAATCCACCCGAATTCGGTGTTTTGTGCGATTATTCCGTCCTGTATTTTTTGTAATCCACTTCGTAGCAGTTTGCTGTATTCTTGGGCCCCCAATATCATGTCTATTGGTCCCTTTTTGTTGTACGTAGGATCTGCAATTAGTTTATTTTTGAAACTTTCATCTTGCAGTTGAGGTAGGTCACTTTTTGGTAGTGATCCCGTTAGTTTTGGTAAGACAACAAGTGTTACAGGTAGTTTATAATCACTTGTGAATCTTGGTAGTAGGTGGACATTGATACAGTAGTTCGATGTCTTTGGTTTTTCATCTGCTATTCCTATTACTTGAGTTTGTAGCTTCGTACGGGGGTGCGCTAGGGTTTGCGTTGCTTCTTCTGTACAAAATGAGGCTTCTGACCCCTGGTCACATAATACTCGTAGCAGATGCGTAGTGCCGTCAAAAGCCACCGCTTTTACCATGGCTGTTGCGAGCAGAGTTGTTTTTGGCGTATTGAGTTCAATGGTCGTGGACAGGTTCGAAATAATGGGTTTATTTCGTTTATTTTTTGACGTTTGGGATGGTTGTGGCTCTTTGTTCGTTCCATTTTGTTTTTCACTGTCCTGTTTTTTCCATTCATCGATAGTCATATGTAGCATCGAATGATGCCACTTATTACATTGTGAGCATTTTTTGTCACTATGACATTTTTTCGATGATTCATGCATCAGGCAATTTCCGCACATACGTTTTTCTTTAACGATTTTATTGCGTTCGGTTACAGACAGTGAAATAAATGTTGGACATTTGTACACATTGTGCTCTTTGCTCTTACAATACCAACAGGCGTTATCATTGTTCGTTTGATATTTTTTCTCGTTACTTTTGTTGTACCCGTTAGTACGGGCGGTTTCTAAACATTTGAATCGTTTTTCTAAGAATTTCAGCATCTCTGAGAATTTTTCTAAGTTATTAGGCTCTTGTAATTGCTGTTCATACTTTTCATTAGTCTCGGAATCCCATGTTCTACTTAGTATCCTTGATAGTATCGGATCCCAAGTTGATATGTCGATGTTTTGACATTTGAGCGCTTCTAAGCTTTCATTGAGTGAATCATGTAAATTCCTCAAGTTTTCCGAGTTGCCTATTTTTATTTTCTGCTGATCCAAGATGTTATCAATATGTTTAGAGATAATCAAACGTTCATTTTTGTATCGCTTCGTAAGTAGTGCCCAGGCTGTTACGTAATTCGCTTCGCACACAGTCAGATGTTTGATGAGTTTTGCCGCGTCACCTTGAATATGCGTTTTTAAGTACTGCATTTTTTCTGTGTTGGTTAACGACTCGTCTTCATGTATGATTTTTGTAAACAAATCATAAAAGTTTATCCATGACTCATATGACCCAGTTAACACCGGTATAGTTATTTGTGGCAATTTGATTGATTTTCTGTGACTACTCTCTGGTTTATTTTTTGTAATTTTTTCAAAGAGCTTCTCTGTCACTAACTCGTACTCATCTTGGGTCATCTCGAACATTTCTTCTTGGAAGTATTTGTGTTCGAAATCTGTATTTTCCATTAGAATGAGTATATGAGTTTCTTCAATTTCTTGCCACTGTTTTTGTAGTGTAGTTAGTAGTGACTCTAAATACCACGTGGGTTTGTTTTCACTTAGAGTCTGCGTAGTCACCTGCATCTTTTTTTGCATTTGGTTTATGCGAAACAGTTGTATGACTAGTTTAGGTGAACTGAAGGTTTTTGGGCTGCCTTCTGATTCCACTTCTTTTGGTTCATAGATTTGAAGTAACTCCAGGCGCTTCTCACACTCTCGTAGGTAGTTTTTGGCGTCTGTGTATACCTTTTCTATGCTTCCAATGTAGTTGGTTGTTATATACTTGTGTGTAGATAACAATTCCTGCTCCTCTAGTACGGTATGGTTGTTGCGAGCTCGTTCTATGATTTGACGTATTTTTATTTTCCTTTCCGTAATGTATTTTTCCGTTTTTCTTAAGGGTGAATCTTTTTTTAAGTTGGTCAAAATTTGCCTCAATTCATTGTAATCCGCTTCTTGGCTTTTTATAAGTTCGTTGATCTGTTGTACCTCCATCTTTGTCTTCGTATTATTTTTTTTTAATCCCTATCCCTACTCTATTCCTAACACCTACTCGTCAACGCTGAACTACAATCTTTTTCGTCGATACGGTATTTGCAGCTTCTTAAAGTAACCGGTGGAACCCGCTGGTGGGAAGCCGGCACCCCGATCTGCTACCGTACGAGTGGTAATTCAGCGCTTTAAGTGCTTTAGCATCCAACGAAACTAGCGCTTGTTGATTACACTAGCCCGAAGTATGCCTCGGCGTAAGTCAGTCAATGTCAGGCTAAGTAAGGCTTATGGGGGGGACGTCCAAAAATGGACGTATCGCGTGGTTCAAAATTTCTCGAAGGACCAAAAAATGTACAGTTGTCGGCTATTACAACGTGTTCCTGTTAAGTGTATCGCGAGGATATTTAACGGGGTAGAGTGTGGTGAGGTACTGTAAGGTTGTAATAACTGCCAACTGCACACAACAAAACGTTAAGTAGAGAGAGCTACTCTGATCCCTAGGACCCTAACACCTAACTCCCTAACGGTGTGGGTGCAATCCTAAGACCTCAGGGGTCCCTAATCCCTACCTAACGCTGTATGTGAATGTAGTGAGTAGAACGGGATGTCTGTTACCGGAGACCTAAGGTAACAGGCGGAAAGGGGGAAGGAAAGGGGGGTGCGCACGTCGTGCAATGTGCGCAGGGAATGGTTTTCTCACTGCCGGTCAAGCAGGCTCACAAGACCGATCTACTGACGGCTAAGGGTGTCTTGGCCACAGTGAGAGGATGCTGGAAGCGTCAAGGAACTACGGCTCATCCACTGGGTAGTGGGAACTTCAATGGCAGCTCTTCCAGAGGGTTCTGGGTACTTCGGGGTGCAGGAGATGATTCAAACTTGACTGCCAGTTGATAATTCATATATTTACAAAAACTTATGCTATTTATACAGTATTTTCTTAGAGTTAAATGTGGTGGTGGTAGTGTAAACTGCGACGTTTTTCTTTTCTCCGCGCGTCATTGTTGATGAGATCGCAGCGTTGCAAATCAAAGGCCTCATTTTGGAACAGCAGCGTGCGCATGTTCAAAGGTTACTTTGGACACAATAACTTTCCCTAATAATAATTTATCGACGGAATATGCGTGAATGTTTTTAATTTTTTATAAATATTTTATTATTATTTTTATTGGGTTGACTGCAAGAATTTCCCTTGTGGGATGAGTCCGCCTTTGTGCTGTTTTTCTTATACTGTGACTTGTATAACTTATGATCATGTACAATAAAGAATAAAAAAATAACTTGTATCGCTAAATAATCATTGAAAAATATCTGTTTTGAAAAGTAATTATAAGTATTTTATTCAAAAGTTAAAAGTAGCTAACTGAAACGGGTACTTTAAACGGCCACCATTTTGGCGCGATTAGCGTGACAGTTCACGACTATTTTATGGATTTTAATATATTTTGACTAAAGTTTCAACTAATTCACCATGGAACAACATTCTCCAACCAATATACAAGTATTAATTTATTTGAGTAAATTCGTTGTCATATATTTTGTCGTCATATTGACTCTTACCAATAGAAACGCGTTTCGGATATTTAAATTTTCCGTAGCTTTGAAAAAATAATTTTAGACTCAAAAATATTCAAATAGACATTATTGTGAAGTTATTTTTAAAAAATGACTCATATCTGAATTACATGTATATTGTTCGATTGTTCTTTTTTAATACCTACAGGATTCACATAACACAAAATAGAAATTCAAACTATATTTAGCTGTAAAATAAAGACTGAAACAACATTATTTTGTTTAAAAACTTCATAGAAAAGTCACGTATTCCATAGGAAAAGTCTTAAAATACTTATTAATGGGGCTTTACTGTCTAGAGCATCGTCTGAGCCCATTTTACAAACTCTTAGTTCTTAATTTTAAAAAATCATCCAACGCGGGATCCCGCACGACTAATCCCGCATTTTCAATCCCGCAAAAAAGGTGCGGGATCCCGCATTTGCGGCATCCCGCGTTTGCGGGATTGGATTCCCTAGTCGTGGCAATCGAAGATAACTACATATTCTTTTTAATTTGATTATTAATTTTATGTGGCTGCAGTGAAAAGAGGTTTACCACTTGTGACTAATTCTCATAAAAAGTACCCTATCCGATAATCTAACGGAGACTCAAGACTCGATCTATACTCAAGTATCGCTTGTTTTTTTGTCTCACTATCAAAATGACAAAGACGACTCCTCCTTCAGTATAGATCAGAGTCTGAGTCGCGTTCTGATTCGTTTGATTCTCAAAAGTCCAATAGTTTAGCACAGTTGAGCTATAGAAGAACCTTGTAGCTGAAAAATTGGCCGTCGCGTCGGCCCAAGCTAGCGGGTATTTAGGTAAATATGTAGTAGAAACAAGCAAAAATATTTACTACACTTTTGGTTTCTCAGAAAATAAGTAACGTCTGGAATCTTGGTCTATTAGTGCGTCCGTAGTGAGACGCAATTAAAAACACTGATGATAAACACAACACATTGATTGACAGCTGGTTTGGTCAAGTGATAATGACGCTGCGTCTTGATCGACTGGGTTAGATTCCCGGTTAGGTAAGACGTGTAAAAAGCAGATGTTTTTTCTCAGGTCATATGTGTTCATGTCTGTCTTTGTGTATGTTTCAAGGGGCCCACGACCAAGGGAAAACATTAGTGTGAGCCTTTGCGTATGTATCGTTTATTAATAGACGGGGGCTCAGCTCAAGTCGATCATAACATCAAGACACACAAACGCAACTGCAGGCATGAAGCCAGTCACATGCTAAATTCTAAACCAGCCTTTCTCCGCGGAACCTTATGGCTCCGCAAGGCCCCTGTGGGGGCTCCGCGAATAAACTAAAAGGCTATTTTTTAAATATTCGTGCATAAAATAAAATAACAAATTCTATCTAAAAATATGTTAATGCAAGCACCCGAGCTTTCAGCCAGGAGCTTGACCAACAGTTCAATTCAACTAGTTATTAATTAGTTAAGGGCTCCTCCAAATATTTAGTGTTCCAATCCAAAATGGGTCCGAAAAAAGTTTAAGAGCCGCTGCTCTCGAAAAAAGTTTGAGGACCATTGCTATAAACCTTCACGGTGTGACTGTTACAGGGGCGCCAGGCACCGGCGGCATCACAAACCCAATTGCCGGCATCGACATCGTGTCCAAGGCCAAGCAGTCACGCGGCGAGAAGAAAGCGCGCAAGATCATGAGCAAACTTGGACTCAAACCTGTAAGTACTATACATAGATACTTATCTATATATCTATCTATACATATTATAAAGAGGAAAGATTTGATTGTTTGTTTGTTTGCATTGAATAGGATCCGAAACAACTGGACCGATTTGAAAAATTCTTTCACCATTAGAAAGCTACATCTATCTATCTATCTATCTATGGAGGGGACGCCCGTCAGGCACAGGCGGGTGATCAGTCCACTCATTTGGGACCATTTCACCCAGTTCCCCACAACAGCGCATGAGTTTTACCTCTGCACTGACAGTTCCACCTCTTTGAACCTACCCGAAGCTTTAGCAAACCCGATTATATCCTTTATGTTAAGCTCTTGTATTTGTTCTTCTTTTACCTCATCCATGCCTATTGTCTCCCATCTTACCAGCGCGTACATTATCCCCGATGGACATAGGCTACATCATTTTCCCGAATTCCCACGGGAACGAAGTCCCGAGCGGAATGCTAGTTTAGAATAATTCGGCTTCTACTGGCTCCGTCAAGTCACCCAGTTACGCGGACGGGAACTCCTCCGTGGCTTTGAATTCTTTCCTTACGAGGGGCGAGGGGGTTCTTAGCAAATATCACGGTTTTAAAGAAACATTATAACAGGGTGTTTGGTGCATCGTTTGCCAAATTAAATGGGGCGAGGTCTTTCGCTGCCTCCTCAGCCCCCATAAAAAAATCTTGGCCCCACGGTTTTTTTTTGTGTGTGAAAAGTTGTAATTATAAAAGTCCGCATTTTAAAAAAACTGTTTGGGATTGCTCCAATTTTTTTAAAAATCTGTAATTTCTATCGGTATACGGTTCTATCGAAGTCAAAATTACTCGCCAGCAACAACTACTTTTTATTGTATTGCCCCGCAAAGTTTGTTGAAATTAAAAACATAAACGGAAACCTCAACTTTAGACTTCAATAAAATAAAAAAAATAAAAGTGATCATGTTCTTCCAATTTTTCTAAAACATCTTTGGACTGTCCCCTTCCTAATGGTATGCAATAAATAAGCTATGAAAAGTTTTTAGTAACATCATTAATTCGCTAATTTCCTGTACTTAGTCGCGTTTTATTATTATTTAACAAATGGGATAAAAACAAGTTTTGTGTTAATAATATATTGCATAGTAGAATTGAATCTTCTATCTCTCTCTTTCATAAGGTAAACGGTATCTAGACGACTTTTACCTATGTATCACTTTTATTGTTTTTATTCAGTATTTTTTCCTTTTTTTATACATTTTTTTTTTTTTTAATTAGTTCTTAGCCTGGATTCTAGTCCTTTAGGCTGAAATCTTCATTTTTATTCCAATATCTTCATTTTAACAGAACTTAACCTAACCCCTAAGCTCCTCATGTCCTCCGCAAAACAACGATAGTGTATTGCTTTACGAAAAACTGGCGGCGAGAAGCACAACCGCGAGGATCTTTGTCGGTACCAAACGAGCAGAAACGCAGTTATCACTTGAATTTTTTATCACTACACGAACTTTAGTCACTTTACTGCATAAAACACTATCACTTTTATACATTAAACAACTTTTTCACGTAGAAAACGAAAATTCAATCGACACAGCAACTGTCCTCGCCGAGTTCCCGCCAAAGTCCCTTATATACATTTTTAATAAATAATAGTTTGACCATTTAATAAACCAACCTACCCCAAACCATTCCAGGTGTCAGGGGTAAACCGGGTAACAATCAGAAAATCCAAAAACATTCTCTTCGTGATCAACTCGCCGGACGTGTACAAGAATCCCCATTCTGACACTTACATCGTGTTCGGTGAGGCCAAGATTGAGGATCTTTCACAGCAGGCCACCATGGCTGCTGCGGAGAGGTTCAAGGCTCCTGAGAGTGCTGCTGCTGGCAACGATGCTGCTGCTGCTGGCACGGTAAGTCGTTTTGCGATTTCCCGAATTTAATAACAATTTGTTTTTAGTTGAGGTGTTAAGAAGCCTTCACACATAAGTTTATGAAGCTGCCGGAGTTAAGCTCAGCACTCTGTGCAGTGAGAAATTTTAGAAAATAGAAAAAAGATCTCAATTTTTAGTTCGAAGGAAGAACAAGAACATTGTTTGCTCACAACCAAGTTATTTACAATTATTTTTTAAATTAAAATTTTGTTTAAGTGCATAGACAATTAGACACCTATCAGATGATCGTGACACACGAAAGTTCTACGCTTCTCGATGGGTTATGGGAAGTAAGCGGTTCATTTTTGAATGAACATCCATTTATTGCTAATGTCAAGTATAAAAGAAAAGAAAATAGGAAGACACCATAATTATCAAAAAATATTCTACTCTGAATGTGTGGTATTGTCAGAAACATTGACAAGGATACTTAAAAAATCACACTATTGTTAAAAAATTAAAAATAAATAAATTACTTTTATTTAATTCACAGACAGTAGCACCAATAGCCGAGGAAGAAGACGAAGAAGGCGTGGACGAGTCCGGCGTCGACGAGAAAGACGTGGAGATAGTGATGTCGCAGGCCAACGTGTCGCGCGCGCGCGCCGTGCGGGCGCTGCGCAACAACCAGTCGGACATCGTCAATGCTATCATGGTAACACAACCTTCAATTATATTAAAATACTCTAGCTTTCTTAGTTGCCCATTACATTCCCAAAATTTTCGACTTTTGAAAAATCGCGAAACACGTGTTTTGCTTCAAGGTATATCTTGACGAATTTTCGAGTCGTAATGTCCAAAAAAAATTATTCTCCATACAAACTTCGAACCCCGTTTCACCCTCTTAGAGGGTGAGCTTCGAAAAATGCTTTCTTAGTGCTCCCCTAGACCTCATAAGAAACCTATGTGCCAAATTTGAAATCTCTAGACCCAGCGGTTTGGGCTGTGCGTTGATATGTCAGTCGGTCACCAGTCAGTTTCTTCTTTCTTTTATATATTTAAGATTTAGATGGATCGTATTTAATGGAGTGACAATGGGTAGATGTTTTTTTTCATATTGAAGCTTATTTATCTTATAAATAGAAATAGTTTTTTAAATTATATAAAAAAATTATTGTGCACTGGAACCGTTTTCTAGGGCTTCTGAAATAGGATAAAATAAATAATATGCCACCCAAATCGGTTTTTTTGTGCCATTTTGTGTGCGCGTTGTGCAAATTGCCAATGATTTTCAGAGACCGGTTCTTGTTTCTCAACCGTTTCTGTTTTTGGTGCCATCTTGTTATGTTCTTGGTGCCATCTTGTTATGTTTTTGATGCCATCTTGCTATGGTTTTGGTGCTATCTTGCTATGGTTTTGGTGCTATCTTGTCGTATTTTTGGTGCCATCTTCAGATACATCGTACGAGCAAAACGGTTTCATTGTTTACATATTTTATTTGTTTGTATATTGAAACTAACCATTGTTTTTTTTTTCTTTTCAGGAGTTGACGATGTAAAAGGGCTGTAGTCACAAGATTGTTCCTAGCTCTAAGTCTGTTAACATCGGCGACGGCGACTACATCCGTATCGTTGTATCGCAATCTCTAATTATGTTATGGAAGACAACTTCGTTTACTATTCCAACAGAAAGAGGTGTAAAAACATTTCAGTGCGGTCTTGTTAGTCCGCCATATTTATTTTTAGATCGGAACTATAATTCAGTGTTGCCAAATAATGCTAAAGATTATTCTACACTTCAAGGTGTATCTTGCAATGGAGAAATCATCTAGAACTGGACGATTTTCCCACTTTGTGACGTTCTGTGATGTCATATGTGTTTGTGGTGTGTTACTTTTATATCTCTCTGGTTGCAACTAAACAAATCCGAACCAATCATCTCCAATGTGTATCCTCTTTGCTACATGATACTGGCGGAATCGTGACTACACAGAGAGCCATTCATAAAACATTGAATTGATTTTCCCACTTTGTTCTACGCTTTTTCTTGTAACGTGTGTCAAATACTGACCATTTGAAAGTAATCATAGTGATTGTATGACTTTATAGAATTTTTGACATTAGCAATATGGACCATCTGTCATGTGTTGTTTTGTAATTTGTATCTTATTTTCTTTTAAAACGTGTGTAGTGGATTTTGCAACTGGTTAATCTAAAACCGTGAAGTCCCTTCAATACTGTTTAATTGTTTAATTTTCTTCCGCGTTCACTTGTAGTTTCCAACCTCGATATTGGCAAAATTGTCTTGTCTTACTTTAAAAGGACATGCACAAGAATAGAATCTTATTTTATTTTATTAACGTGTGTCCTGGATTTGGCAACTGGTTAATCTAAAACCATTAAGTCTCTTCATTACCGTTTAACTTTCTTCCGTGTTCACTTGAAGTTTCCAACCTTGATATTGGCAAAATTGTCTTAACATAAAAAGACAGAGCCATATATGCACAAGAATAGGATTGGAAAACTTCTTTCCTCATTGCCATAGTCATTTCCTTATACCGCTTATTGTTGCACCGTGATCTCTTGTAGTTTCCAACCTTGACATATTGGCAAAATTGTCTTAACCTTTGAAGACAGAGCCATATACATAAAAATTGATTGGTTGATTGAATTTCATCTAATCTGAATTATTGTCACCAAATCGATGGATTGCCATTAATATAAACAATAAAAGTCGAATAATTGGACATGGTCGTTCGTTTTAAGAGAACGATTGCCATTCAATAAGTTCAAAAATCTTGTACCTTGTACGAGTGTGGTTATAAAATGTATTTCATTTTGTTCCGGACCTTGTTATTTGTTTTGCGTTTTCTCTTATCTTGAGATTGGCAGAAATGGTTGTTTCATTATAGCGACCGATTACCATTTATTAAGAAATGAAGTACAGTATTGTAACTTTCTATGGAATAGTAAACGAAGTTTACCCAACCAAAGTGTGGCCTCCTAGGGGGTGAACGGTTTGATTTGATGGGAATGTAAATAGGATATTTACGTCAACGCAATAAAAAGTTGATAACCATTTTTGTTTGTTTGATTATATCCTTAGCGCGTATTTTGTGCTATAAATCTATGGCTGCTTAATGCTCTGTCAACCCCAATCGGGGGATACAAGCGTAATGTATACTGTGTAACATATGCTAAACTTTGTATGATAACAGTTGAATGGACATTTGTGTAGAGGAAAATGTACAGAGGCCAGCGTATCAGGTTACTCAATTTTCGTTGCAAATCAGCACAGTGTACGCGTGTGGTAATCTGATGTGCGGCCCTCAGTACATATACTATTCATTGTTGGATTGAACACATGGCAGCACATCTTAACGTCACTCTTATTTTATTCCTTATAGCACCAACTTCCGAAGTACATTTTGTACTACCACCCACCAATTTGGGTAACTTGACGTTCTGCTGTCTGTACCAACTGCATAATAGAACTAAAGTTTGAACTGTTATTTTAACTGATAGAATATACTCTAGCTACTGAGTCAGCTCACAACTTTGAATAACCTCAAGCACTATTCCATTCATTCATCGGTCTGTAGTTTGTGGTCATTGGTCAAAAGGCCATAAATGTTCAAAAAAAAAATTCCATTCAACTTAAATCGGTCACTGTCAAATTATTTTCGAATATTTCTTTCCGATGTAAATAAATTGAAAATCCGTTTTCATCTTGAGTTTGTGCAGTGATATTTGTGTGAAAGATGGCTCTTTTCCCAGGAACCGTCGCGTTTGACGAATATGGGCGGCCATTTATTATTCTTAGGGATCAGGAGAACCAGAAAAGGCTCACCGGCATCGATGCCTTGAAGGTAATTTTTACAATAATTTGATTTAACATTATCATTAATTTAAGTTTTATGATCGTAATTACGGATGCTTAGAGCGTATTGTTGGTTATCATGTTTTAATTTAGTAACGAAAAAAATATAACCTCTACAAAGAGACACTGACTTGGAAACATGAAGAAAATCACGAATAAATAATATTTCATAAATAAAACAGCCTTTAATTATGTTATTCGTCACAAATCTAATTGATATTCGTTTAAAATATAACACTTTTCCGACAAACCAAGTGATTTTGAGGCACTTTTGTAATCAGGTGTTTTTGGAATGAGTCACATGATTTTTGCCAAACTCAAAACAAAATGAAGTCAATTCAAAGCGCATCTTTTTTTTTTGATAGAATGTCCAAGTTCGGTAGATATTCGTCCTGTCAATAGTCGTAATAATCTTACCTAAGCTTTATAATAATAAAACATGTTATTTGCTAATAATCATTTCTGTTGTTGCCAGTCACCTCAAATTTTAACTATGTCATGTACCCCATATATGTACAGTAATGGAATAATATTCATGCTAGTGTAGACTCATCATTATTTGCCTTCAATTTGAATCAACTTCTTAATTTTACATGTTAAAAGATTTTAAAAAACTAATCACAGTAAAGCTGGGAAGATTTAAACTAACCCAAAAGGGGTTCTCTTAAACTAACCCAAAAGGGGTTCTCTTAAACTAACCCAAAAGGGGTTCTCTTAAACTAATTACCTAACCATAACTTTAAGTTAAATCTAACACATCTGTAAAATTTTTACAATCTTAAAAATGTAACTACCAATTAAAGTAGAGAAAAAAAAGACTATTTATTTATTTTGTTAATCTTAGTAAAATACTAATGATGCTCTAAATACTCACATAGTGTACTGAAACCATTATGAAATACCTATAAACAAGAACTGACTTAGCTTTCATTAGGTACCACTAAAAACTCCCCCTTTAAAATATAACCTAGGCTATAAAAATTTCAGTCGCACATTCAAGCAGCCCGTCAGATCTCCGGTATTCTCCGCACTTCTCTTGGCCCTCGTGGCTTAGACAAGATGATGGTATCACCTGATGGTGAAGTAACGGTAACCAATGACGGTGCTACAATCTTGAAGCTGATGGATGTGGAGCACCAGATCGGGAAACTGATGGTGCAGCTGGCCCAGAGTCAGGATGATGAGATTGGTGATGGGACTACTGGAGTTGTGGTTTTGGCTGGTGAGTTCTGATTGTCTTTACTGTATTGTAATTTTTTTTGTTACAACAGAGAATGTCTACTAAGAATTGAGAACACCGACAAAGGCCCATATCAATGGACAAACTGACAATGGAAAACAAACATTTTAATAGAATAGAATAGAAAATATGTTTATTTCCACACTACAAATTACAGAGAAAAAAATAATTTATAGGTACCCTAAGTAGTTTACATTATTTGTGGTAGGGTGGTGCCCAAACAAACCTGTACTACAGGTCACCAAGCCTTCCCCTGGGAGCTATACAATTAACAAAAAGTAAACATAGTAGGTTAGTAGGTGTATAAAGAGAAATAACTGTGTGTTTGTGTATGTCAATAAATCATTACTTAAGTTAATTTAATTAGTATCCCACTTGCCCAGAATGTGACAAAGAAGAAACAAGTCTACACTTCCTGATTTAGTATCCAATTTATGCACTGGTAAGATGGGAGGACCATACTTAATATAGGTATAGATGAGATAAAAGAAGACCAAATGGAAAAGATTTGCATTAAAGGAGGTAATAAGGTTTTCAAAAGCTTGGAGGTTTAAATGTGTGGAACTGATAGTGTAGAGGTAATACTCATGTGCTGTATGGGGATTGGTTGAAATGGTCTCAAATGAGTGGATTGGTCACACAACTTTGCCTTGCGGGCATCCCAATTTATTGTCATTCCTTTGAATTCCAGGTGCCCTTCTCGAACAAGCAGCATCCTTGATAGATAAAGGCATCCATCCGATCCGGATCGCAGATGGTTTTGAACTGGCCGCAGCGACCGCCTTAGCCCACCTGGACTCGATCAGCGAGGCTTTCCCAGTGAACAAGGATACCAGAGAGCATTTGATCAAAGTGGCTATGACCACACTCGGGAGCAAGGTCGTGGTGAAGTGTCACCGACTGATGGCGGAGATTGCTGTTGATGTAAGTAGTGTTATCTATATCAGTTGGAGTAAAATAAGGATAGATTTATTTCATGAAATATTTTAGGTTTTCAAATGATAACATAAGAGGTAATGACTGAACTTAATTGATTCATTTAATTTCTTCAAATTACCCCCAAAAATTCTATTACTTATCTATACAATTGTACCCACTATTTTGGCTCAAAATAAAACTTTTTTTTATCCACAGGCCATCCTATCAGTAGCAGACTTGGAGAAGCGAGATGTGAACTTCGAGTTGATCAAAGTGGAAGGGAAGGTCGGAGGGCGTATGGAAGACTCCATGCTGGTCCGAGGAGTGGTCATTGACAAGACCATGAGCCACCCGCAAATGCCCAAAGTGCTTAAGGTAGGAACTAAGCATGTGTAGGGTAGCTACATAGACGCGGTGTGTGAGTGATAACTCTGTAGATGCACCAGTCCCAGCATTGGACAGTCGTAGGGTAGATTAGGGGCATAGAAGTGAAACTCGCAAGCGCAGTCGAAAATCAATGAATGTTTATTATTACTTCGGTCGTATTTTTATACAGTGGCCACGGCTACCAACTTCCTTCATGCAGAATGAGCCGCGGCGCGTTTATGTAGCTACCTTCACATGTTTTAAAGATCTTTATAAATTACGTCACTCGTTTAGGGGAAGGGACGACAAAGTATGATTGTTGTGTCCTAACAAAGAATAAGGGTCAGGTTTCACCTTTTAAAATGTTTATTTTCACAAATCAAATTGTAATCACAAAATTATTGCGTGTTACGTCTCCTGTCAAATCCTAGTCAAAAACTATGGCTATGCATGAAGGAGTCCGCAACGTATTGTGTGATATTGAAAACTATCCAAATGTTATACAGGGTGTCCCAAAAAATAGTGTCAAGCGGAAGTCCTGAGGTAGAACACCCCTTGGAGCACTCCTGACCTTAATAACTTAAAAAAAAAATTAAAAAAATTTAGGCTTTTTTTTTTTCGCAACTCAATTTTCATGAATTGTACTTCTATGCTTAAAATATTCGTCTTCGTAACTTTGATGGAAGTTTTAAAAATGATGGTCCAAATTAAAAAACTTACGATCAAAATTATTCTCAAAATTTCAGTAAAAAATTCCTAACTCGGAAACTATAAATAATCGCGGAATATACATGGGGGTGTTTCGGATGCTCCAACGAGTGTTCTACATCAGGACTTCCGCTTGACACTATTTTTTGGGACAACCTGTTGTATATTTCATAACGGCTGCTGTAACTATAACCGGCGGCGCCATGGTCAACATATTTGCTAGGCTTTCTCTAAAATTTCGCTTCATACACCTGACTCGAAGCTTCATATCTTATTATTCTTCCCAGGATGTAAAACTAGCTATCCTGACATGCCCGTTCGAGCCCCCAAAGCCGAAGACCAAGCATAAGCTGCAAGTGGGGTCAGCTGAAGAGTACCGTGAGCTGAGGCAGTACGAACATGACAAGTTTTTGGAGATCGTGCGCAGAGTTAAGGTAAGTGGTCATGGTTCGTGACCTCAAACCTGGTTTCAACAATCTGGGTACCTACCACGATCGTTTAAAACCATTTCTGTTTAGGATCCAACTTTGAACTGCTTCGCAATCGGAATGTTTTTTAAAATGGTACCATGATGGCGCTGCTTTTGAACTGCTCGGTTGTCTATGGTCCATTTTTATTTTTAAAATAAATTGTCGCTGGTCTGCCTTTGAATCGCAACAGCGCCAAAATTGAATCGCTTATAAGCCATCCTGGTACGAATAAGCGTTGCAGACTTGTTTAGGTCCTAAATTGGATCGCGCTAAGCGATCATGGTGAACCTCCTGGTTGCGCTATTTTGCTGTAAAATCCTACTTTCTAAGAGGTTAGGGAAATATACGTAAATAAAGAGAGTTTATCGCATTCAGACAGACAGACAAATCTCCGGGGGACTTTGTTTTATGATATAGTATGATATGATCAATTTTTTAAAATTTATTTATTAGTACGCCATAAAATATGTTACAACAAAAAAATAGAATACGTAACATTTTCTATATGTATGCCAATTATAGGTATGCTTATCATTAGCCATAATGCTAAAGATTGTTGAAACTATGAGACAAACTTTACTAATTAAGCTTTAAAAAAATGTTAAGAAAAATTTACTCTACCTAAGTAAAAACGTTATCACAAGCTTTTGTCATAGTAATTGATTTAATAAATAAATAAATAAAATATCATAATTTAATATTAGTCAACTTAATCTAATCCTAAATTTCCCCTAACTCCAGGACGCCGGTGCAACCCTAGCCATCTGCCAATGGGGCTTCGACGACGAGGCCAACCACCTCCTCCTGTCGTCCGGGCTGCCGGCAGTGCGCTGGGTGGGCGGCCCCGAGATGGAGCTGATCGCCATCGCCACCGGCGGCCGCATCGTGCCGCGGTTCGAGGAGCTGACGCCGGACAAGCTCGGCAAATGCGGACTCGTCAGGGAACTCAGTGAGTACTAAACTTACTGACTTATCTTTAGACAGTAGTTAAAGAAATTAAAATAGCTTCTTCTTCTTATCATGTAGGTCTAGAAAAAAATTTACAACAAACCTTTGTCCCCAGCTTTCGGCACATCAAAGGAGGAGATGTTAGTAATCGAACAGTGCTCCAACTCCCGCGCAGTTACTGTTTTGGTTCGCGGAGGAAACAGGATGATAGTCGACGAGGTCAAGCGGTCAGTACACGACGCACTGTGCATCGTACGCAGCTTAGTGCAGGTGAGATAATATAAAAAAACCGGCCAAGTGCGAGTCGGACTCGCGCACGAAGGGTTCCGTACCATTATCTATTAAAACAGCAAAAAAAAACACGTTTGTTGTATGGGAGCCCTTTTTATTCCGTTTTTTACTACTTGTTCTTATAGCGGCGATAGAAATACATCATCTGTGAAAATTTCAACTGTCTATCACGGTTCACGAGATAGACACTTGAAATTTCGGAACCCTAAAAAAAAGGTCAAGTGGACAGAATATTATGTTTATTGTGTTATAATAGCCCAGTTGGGAATGAGCCAGACTGTAACCGGAGGTTACGGGTTCAGTTCAAATCCTGGTGTGATCCTGTACCACCAAATTCGTCTTTTCGGATTTGTGTACGGATTTTTTACACAAATCCGAAAAGACTTTTAGTCACCCTATTGTTGACTCCTTAGGGGATGATTTTCAAAAAATCGCGAAACGCGTCCCTTTTATTTGCTTCAAGGTATACCCTGTTTTTTATTCTCAGAGACTAAATTGACAATACCTGGGTTGCCAGTTTTTTGCAAATCTTAAATAGTGCTGTGCCACTAACGGTAACCGATGTTATCAAAATTAAGTGCCGGTTTTATATTACTTAAAGAGAAGGGAGGAAATAAGTACTTACTTTAAACGTAACGTAATGTCCCTAATCGATATAAGTAGTATTTATTATGCTCATGCACCGCTATATCGATAAAATAAATGCCGGCCGGGCATTTCGCCAGTTTGTTTGCTGTTGTCATATTTAAATAAGTGCCGTATTTCTTAAAAGTTTAGGGATTTTGTCATAAATAAGAGCGTGAATTGTCGTATTTTACTGTTGGGAACAACACTGATGGCAACTGTCTTTTTTGTTTATAAGCATCAAAAGAGGTTTTATTATAAATTCATTTTGATAATAGTTTTTAAAATGTTAATATCATAGAAAACTAAGAAGCTAATCATCTAATAAAGACAAAATTATTATTATTGCGTTTTTTTAAAGTTTCGATTCAAAAATCGACAATTTAGGTACAGCACTATTAAAAAAAACTGGTATCATTATTTGTAAATTTGACATTTGCATATGTCAATTTAGTCTCTGAGAATAAAAAACAGGGTATATATCTTGATGAAGTTTCGAGTCAAAATGTCCAAATAAATTATTTGCAATGACAGCACCGAGTACGGACGTGTGCAAAATGCAGTTAATTTATTAATTTATTTCCAATTAGTGACCTAGTTTTTTTTACGAACGGCTTATTCGTGCAAAAACAGCAATAATATTAGTTTAAATAATATAATAGGTACTTATTTTGAATTCTATTGTGATGTGTTGAAACAATTAAGTGGAAAGTGAAAAATGGAAAACAGCCCATTTAACCGGAGCGGCCTAACCCGCCGCACCCCCCCGCCCTCGACGCCGCCGCCAGAAGAGGAAATGCCTGAGGTGAATATAGTAAGGACCACCGAGGTTCAGAACTGGATGGGGACGATTGACCGCTACCTAAATGACATCTGTACTACTGTAGCAGAAGGTAAATTGAACTCGGAGCAGAAGCTAAAAATATCAAGTTTATGCCGGAAAGTTGGACACGCGACCTCACAAATGGCCGTCCTTTATCAGTCCCTTAGCAAAAACGCGCTCTTAGCATATACTAACCGTGAGTACCTTAAAGAAAACCGAACTCTAATTTCCGACCTTACTGAAGATGTGATACAGACCATAAAAGAAAATTGCCCTAGAACTACTACAGAAAAAAACACATTCGCAGATATGGTTAAGAAGGGTTCCAACAATTTCATACGCCCATCTAATCTTAGCTCGGTAGCAATTTACCCCACAGACGAAATAAAAACAAGCAATGAAACAAAAGAACTGGTTCAAAAAATTATTTCGCCCGGTGACATAAAGATACAAGTCCGAGGTGTTCGCAAGACAACCAAGGGAGGCGTCATTATTAGCACTGAGTCCCAGGTGGACATTGAAAAGTTGAAATCTACAGTCGAGAAATCTACCTCCGAACTTAGAGTAGATGAGCCCTACAAACGAAAACCAAGGGTAATAGTGATAGGAGTACCATCTTCCTTGCCGGATAACGAAGTATTTAAGTGTATCTACGACCAAAACCTTGCAGAAAAGATTCCCCTGACAAGAGAATCATTCCTGGCCTCTACTAAGTTAAGCCATAAATCTGGCAAGAAGAACGCCGAGACCTGCAACTTTATAATAGAGGTGCCAGCTGGTATTCGTAAAGCACTCATTGTTCAAGATCGAGTGTTTATTAACTGGTCATCGTGTCCTATACGCGATTTTACGCTGGTCACAAGGTGCTTTAAGTGCCACCAATATGGGCACGCGTCAAAAACGTGCAGAGAAACGGTTTCCACATGTGGCCACTGTGGAAACAAAGGTCATAAAGCTGAGGAGTGCACCAAGAAAAGTGAGCCACCAAAATGTGCAACATGTGTTCGGTATGGAAAACCGAGTGGACACAAAACAGGTGACATAGAGTGCCCAGCAAAGAAATACGCTGAATATAGATATATTAATTCTATTAATTATGACGGCGCCTAAGAGCGCCATCTGTATAGTTTATTTTTAGCAGTAAGTGACTAATATTTTTATTTATTATGGACTGTAATATAATTAACGAATTAGATAATATCTCTGTTTCCATACCAAAGATGTGTGATGTTGAGGGATGCAAACAATATCTGTCATCCAATCCTAAGTCATTAACAGTACTAACCCAAAACATTCGTAGCATTTATAAGAACATAGATGGATTAAACGTTTTTATACACAGGCTTGACTATGAGTGTGACGTGATAATACTAACAGAGTGCTGGCTGTCAGACCGTAATGGAAACCTACCAGTTATGACTGACTACAACATGTTTTACAGCAAAGTTCGTTCAACCAAAACGACGGGGTTGTTGTTTTCGTAAAAAAGTCTATACAAAAAGTTACTGTTGAGGAACCAAGTTGTAAGGACTGCAATTGTCTTTTCATAAAAATAGGTAATGATCTAGCGATAATAGGCATGTACAGGCCACCAGCTTTCAAAAATCTTAACATTTTTACCAATTACCTAGATAAAACTCTCCAGTCTCTGTCATCATTTAAGAATATCATTCTAACCGGTGATATTAATATAAATATTCGCCCGGAATGTAGTGACGCAGGAAGTCAGGATTACCTGAACCTGTGCTCATTTCACGGGCTCCTTCCAGCGCATACTTTTCCAACACATCAAAGCGGCTCTTGTCTGGATCACGTCATGCTCAAAAGTAGCTTACCCTCCATTACCCTTGTTACTAACTCAACAATTACAGATCACTCAGCTGTCCTACTAAACTTAAATATAAGCGTTCCTAAGCATTATAGCCCTACTACAAAATCTAAATTAAACATGAGTAAATTGGAAGACGATTTATGCAAAATTTGTTTTGACCCAGTTTACGAAACCGCCGATGTTGACACTTCAATGTTATACCTGGTAACAAATGTGCAGCAGGCAATATTACGCAATACTACACAGGTCAAAGTAAGTAGAAGAAATCAAAACATTAAGCCTTGGATCACACCCGGTCTCCTCCGTTGTATTAGACATAGAGACAATTTACACAAGAAATCAAAATCATCCCCGGGAAATGTCATTCTCCTAACGTCATTTAAGAGATACAGAAACTTCTGCAATAATATTCTAAGAAAGGCAAAATTAGATCACAATAAAAATGAGTTACAAAAGGCTGGAAAGAGTAGTAAATTAATTTGGAAACATATTAAAAATATTACTTTTATGACTAAAAATAAGGAATCCTCTTCGAATTTGCTCATGACACATTCATCCCCCTTTTTGTCTGTTAACAGTGCTAACAATTTCTTTGTTAATGTGGGTAAAAACCTTGCTAAACAGATACCTAGTCAAAGCAGCTGTAACACAAACAACTACCTACCAAAACATTGTAAAAAATCATTCGTAATTTTAGATATCGACGAAAAGGAGGTGGAACGTATTGTTCTAAATCTGAAAGACGATTGCGCTGTTGGCTGGGATAATATCTCCAATGTCATCCTAAAGAAGTTCAGGCACATCTTAGTCCCACCTATGACACACATATTTCGTATATGTCTGTCTGAAGGTATTTTCCCGACGTGTCTTAAAAAGGCTATAGTGATCCCGATATTTAAATCAGGGAACAAGGACATAATATCAAATTACAGACCTATCTCAATTCTTCCCTCAATTTCAAAGATTCTAGAAAAGTACATTAACAATAGTCTAATCAACTACCTAGATACAAATTCGCTGTTATCCAACATGCAGTTTGGTTTTAGACCGAAGTTATCTACCGCGGACGCTGTACATCATTTGACTGATTTTATAGCCCAAGAACTAGGTAAAGGCAACGAAATAATAGGTATTTTTCTGGACCTTGCCAAAGCATTTGATACTGTCTCTATTCCTATTCTATTACTTAAATTAGAAGCTCTTGGCATCCGCGGTGTTCAGCTTAAACTTTTTGCAAACTATTTATCTGGTCGCTGTCAGTGTGTGAGGATGGAAAATGTCGTCAGTTCTGAACAGAAAAATGCACCTTTTGGCGTGCCACAAGGCAGCATACTAGGCCCAACCCTATTTTTGGTCTACATAAATGATCTCTGCAGCCTCGAGCTGAAACAAGGTAAAATCATATCTTATGCTGACGACACGGCGCTACTGTTTTCCGCTGACACGAGCGTCACAGTTTACGATGTCGCTCAGCAAGGTTTTAATGTTGTAAACAAATGGCTTCAATCTAATCTACTAACACTAAATGCTGAAAAAACTAAGTACATACGCTTCTCTATGCGTAACCTGCGCGCCACAACTAACCTTGACTTACCTATATTTGCACATAACTGCACTATGCCTCCAGTCAACACGTGCCGCTGTCCCACAGTACTAAGTACTATACATTTCAAATATCTCGGCGTTATAATTGACAACACTCTGTCTTTTCAGCAACATATCAAGGCTCTGACCAATAGAATCCGCAAATTAATATTTGTTTTTAAAACATTGCGCTACGTTGCTGACCCCGTATTAACTAGACAAGTATATCTCTCTCTGTGTCAATCCATAATAACATACTGTATAAGTTCCTGGGGAGGGGCTCCAAAAACTTACATGATTATGCTTGAAAGAGCTCAGAGAGCTGTGCTAAAAGTGTCCACTTTCCGCCCTTTTCTGTATCCCACTCGGCAACTGTACGAATCGTGTGACGTGTTGACTGTTAGACAGCTTTTTATTTCGAGCACTATATTAAAACAGCACAAAATGATTAACTACACCTCTGATAACACTAACAAAAGACGAAAGGATATCGTTTGCCGATCCTACTCAACCTCAAAATTCATTTATACTAATAAATTTTTCACTTTTCTTGGCCCGTTTCTATATAATAAGTTAAACAGGACATTAAATATATACCACCATAATTCCTTTAATTGTAAGAAAATTGTTAATAATTACCTTCGGACCTTGTCCTACGACGAATCAGAAAATTTAATGCTAATTTTAAGATAATCTTAACTAATCTTAAGTAAATTTTAACTTATCTGTAGATAGACCTCAGTTACTAGAATGAACTATTTTATTGTTGTTTTATAATTTTTCCCTTTTGTAATATGAAATAAGTCACAAAGTTTTATTTAGCGCATAAGAAGCCCGAGATACAGGTTTTTTATACCTAGTTCGGGCATACTATTAGTATAGTTAGCACTATAGCAATTTAAGTTAACAGCATTATTTTTATATGTATGAACTTTTTACTAAATAAACAATTTTATTATTATTATTATTATTTCTCCATAGAAACTTTGAACCCCCATTTCACCGGGGGTCGAAGGGTAGGGGTTGAATTTCGACCCTAAGGGTAGGGGTTGAATTCCGAAAAATCCTTTCTCAGTGCTTACCTTCGTCATAAAAGACACCTTTTTGCCAAATTTCAGCTTTCTACATCTAAGAGTTTGTGCTGGGCGTTGATGAGTCAGTGAATCAGGACCTTCAATCCCTACTCCCTACTAATATTATAAATGCGAAAGTAACTCTGTCTGTCTGTCTGTTACCTTTTCACGCCTAAACCGCTGAACCGATTTTGATGAATTTTGGTACAGAGATAGATTAGAGCCTGGGAAAGGACATAGGCTACATTTTATCCCACAGTTGGGCACGATATAACCTGTAGTCCACGCGGGCGGAGCCGCGGGCGGAAAGCTAGTTTTATATATATTGTTAAACTAAAACACATTTTACTCATTAAACAGTCCTTTTAATTCGATATTTTACAAATTACAATGCAAGAACACATAAACACCGATGTACGCGCGAAAACGATCTGTCAAAGTGCCGTGTAGTGTTGCGTCACACCGCGTGTTCTGGTAGTGTTGTACCAATTGTGTCGTTGATCGATTTTCTCTTAAGAATATAGATAATGATTTAAAATACATAGTATATTGTGCAACTCGGGAATAAAAGACGGATTTTAAGAGAGGGCCAAAGTTGAATCATGAGCAAATGATTCTAAGTTATTGAATCACGAGTGCAAGCGAATGATTCAAGTGTTTGAATCCTGAATGACGCGAGTGATTCATAGCCCTCGATGAAAATCCGTTATATTCAAGAGTTGCATATTATATTTTATACCATGACCTCGAGAAAAAGAAAGATTTAAGCAGAAATAGACATCTGCGCAGCAAGGAGTTTGAATTTCGAATATTCTTTGCGATGGAGGTTATGTCTATACATTGGAGTGTTCGAAATTCAAACACCAAAATTGACAAAAAAAGTAAAGAACACTTTTTTTATCAATTTTGGTGTTTGAATTTTTACGTGTTTTGCGGGAGCAAAATAATCTTTTTAGGGTTCTAAATTCAAATACCAAAACTGTGACTAAAAGAGCTCTTTATCCCCAATTTTCAGTGAAAAAAATAAGCTTTTTAGAGGGGGAATGGTATAAAGTAATGTTTTTCCGTGTCCCATAGGACTCGCGCGTGGTGTACGGCGGCGGCGCCGCGGAAGTGTCGTGCTCGCTGGCCGTGGCGGGCGCGGCCGGCAAACTGTCGTCGCTCGACCAGTACGCGTACCGAGCCTTCGCGGACGCACTCGACGCCGTGCCACTGGCACTGGCTGAGAACAGGTAGCTATACTGATATGGCAGCACGGCTCTATTGTGATATGTCAGTGAGGGATCGATACTCAATACTCGATCATGTATTGCTTTCCATGGTTTCTACAAGGTGACAAACGAATAACATTTCTGAGAGCTCATGAACCCAGGTTGGGCACGCACCTGGCTATACTTAGTTCCTTTTAATAAAATTAATAAATTAACGCTACACGCTCGAAGGCCCACACTAAGGTTTACCCTTGTGTCGTGGGTCCCTTGGAACACACGTCATAAAGACAGACACGAACATGGATGTTCAAATTGTCTAGAACAAATATCTGCTTTTTACACAAATATTTTTCCCGGCTGGCAATCGAACCCAGGACCCGTTGATCAAGAGGCAGGGTCGTTACCATACCAATAATTGTGTGTTAATTTGTGTAAAAAGCAAATGTTTTTGGGTCATGTCTTTGTGTATGTTCCAAGGGATCCATAACACAAGGGCAAACTTAGTGTGGACCTTTGAGTGTGTAGTGTGGTATGCAGACCTTCATGGAGGCTCTGGCATAACGCAACTCCTTTCCCAATCGGTCATTTCGAATAAGATTATTCGAATATCATTTAAAAGATTTGAAATGGTGTTCGATGTCAGGATTCGAAATGATTGAAGATCTGGTATTCCGGCATTCTTAGGAGAGAGCTCGCGGAGTAATTTCATGTATGCGATCATAGGCGTGCAAATAGCACTTTTTCAGGCGTTATAAATAAAGTGATTCGTATGTGATTAATTATACGAGTGTAATAAAACCAAATTATATCGAAGTATTCGTATCACAGAATAAATAATAATACTAACGTATAGAAGTCTCACTCCCCAACAAAAGTCAACTTTAGGCATAAAAATTTGCCTACTATTGCAAGCGGCACAGGCTTGCAAGAGAAATTGAAACTTATAGTCAGCCGCTAGCGTTTATATTCTATTGCGCACTTCCGACTCGATGCCGCGTTCGCGACGAGAGCTCAGGGTCAACACTCGCCGCCGATTTAGAGGTAAAATCATTATTGAAATTAATTAAGAAAGATAACACTGCTTATAAAATCAAGAGTAACTTTAGTTAGGAAGAGTAGTAAGTAAAAACACAAGTTAACATAACCAACCATGTTATTCGATACCTAGCCTACATACCTACTAACTACAGACACCTACAGACTTTGTGATGGCAAAACGTGTTTCTGTCTGGTTTCAATATTGTTAATAAGTAGGTACACTTATTATTTTGTTCAACTCGCGACCAACGCGGCGAGTGGCAGCCCGCCACCAGAACATGCCTAAACTGCGGAGTGACACCCCCTGCTCGTATATCATTCATAAATATACACCTCACAGAAGAGATACGTCTTTTACTCATAGCCCCCGGAAGATATTGTGCATCCTAACCCCTTTGCTAGAGTATACCAATAACCTTCAACACTTTTATTTCAGTGGCCTGTCACCAATCGACTCACTATCCGAGGTGAAAGCGAGGCAGGTGGCTGAGAACAACACCAACCTTGGTATTGACTGCATGGGGAAAGGTAAAAAAACCTCTAATCTCATGTATTTTTTTCCATTAAACCACTTGTTCAGCAGTGAAGGAAAATATCGTGATGAAACCTGCATGTCTGAGGAAATTCGTTTTCGAAAGACAAGCAGTCTACCAACCTGCATTAGGTCAGCGTAGTGGACTATAGTCTAAATCAAAATCCCAAAAATATGTTTACATATATGGACATTGTTTATTAAGTTTTTCGTTTATTAGGAGATTCCGAAAATGAAATTTATTTTGAAATCCAAGATGGTGGACATGCGTTTTATCGACAATATCGACATGGGTGTCGTGACTTTATGGGGGTTGCTTATTACGAAAATGACATTTATTTTGAAATCCAAGATGGCTGACGCGAAAATGTCCTTTATCCAAAACTAGGGCGCAAATGCTTATTTTCTATTTTAAAATATTTTTCTTATGGGCCCACGTACGTCTCCACAGAGTGCCACGGGCCATTTTAGATTTTATTTGTGAGGAAGTCGAATCGCTTCTAACACTACCTACCTACACACTCAAATAAATTATTTTTATTAAGTAAATATTTACTTTAATTTATTTCCCAGGTTCAAACGACATGAAAGCGCTAAACGTGATCGAATCACTCCACTCGAAGAAGCAACAGATCGCATTGGCCACACAACTCGTCAAGATGATCCTCAAGATTGATGATGTACGCTCACCGGCTGATGGCATTCACTAAACACTCATACCGAGTCGAATGCTGGCACTCAGGAGGTTTAACAGCAAGCCAATTCTATTAAAAAAACTGCAACTGTGCGCTTGCTGTTGTCATTTTTGATATGACACTGATCTTTTTTAAAGGCTCTGACATGTACATGTATTATGTTGGACATTTAAAACCAATGCTAGGCTCACAAATTCTTATACATTTTGTCTAAGCAGAAATTTATGAAAATTAATAAAGTTAAGTTTTCTAACCAAAATTCACTTCAAGGGGTGTTTGGTGGTTGCTGTGTCAATTGAATTTTAGTTTTCTACATTATAAAGTTGTTTAGTGTGTAATAATGATAGTGTGCTATGCAATAAACTAACTTGAGATGGTGTAGTGATTAACGAAGGCAACTGATATGAAAGATCACGCGGCAGTGTTTTCCGCCGCCATAGTTCTCCGTAAACATAACTATCGATATACGGAGAATGGAAGGAGCTTATTCAGAAAAAATACATTAAACACATAGCTGTATGGACATAGATTCCTTTGCCTATTCCAAAAGGGCCAAAAACAAACAAAAAACTCATTTTAAATAGGAAAATTGCAATCCATTTTTTTTGTGTTTTGGTCCTTTGTATGAGTATCCGTGATTTCTTTAACTTGAGATTGGCAGTAATGGTTGTTTCTCTATAATGATCGATTGCCATTTATTGTGAAGTGGGAAACACAAATAAAACCTGCCTCCTATTAATCCACCCCAGGCAACGACGCCTCAATTTGTTCTGAATCTGAGGTGTCGTTTTATGGTCTCATGCGGTGTGGCAGGCTCTGTGAAGGGCCGTCTGGATCGCGACCACCCTCCTACCGAAGTCCGACGCCAAACAGCGAAGTTCCGTCGGTGCGTGGGAGTACCAGTGCCTTACGGGCATTTTCTGGGTTAACTCGCTCCATCGTCAACCTCATCTATGACCTTGGTCAAGATTGAGTCAAGAGTTAACCCATCTTATTATAAAAAAAAGATATTTGACTTGACAACACTCTTATTTACTCACAAAGTTATTTCGGGCAGGTCTTTTATAATTTAGTTCTACATTTTTCCGCAAAATGGCGCTGGTTTTTAAAAACCTAGGTTATGATTATTCCATGTTAATTTTCATAAAATTTCTTTTAGACATTAGATTTGTATTTTAACTCAGTTTATTGTATTTAAGTTGTTAATTTCGCTGTAAAATGCATTTTATTACCGTAACTGTAAAATGATTTCGTAAGATTCATTTGACATGTCTTCATATTGCTGTCTTCCTATGGAGGTAGACAGAACCACCTTTGTTCGCTACGTGGTGTTAACATAGGCGCGATAACGCAGATGGCCGTTATGAAAAAAGTTTATTTCAATCATTAAACAATTTTAAATGAAATTTTGATGTCATTTTACAGTTATGAAATGAAGAGGGGTTGGTTTAGTTGATACTAAACCTGTGATGTATGCCTTATTGCACTAATAAAATAAAATTACTAATTTAATTGAAACTCTTTTATTTCAAGTCTACCTACCTTAGTCTATGAGTACGAAACTAGCCAGATTTATTACCTATTTTAATGTAAGCTTGACACAGTTTACATTCAATAATACACGTAGCTTACGATTTCAGAATCGTCAATTAAAGCCTTTTTTGTTAACGTTAACAAGCATTACATTTAAATAAGCTGTAACTTTATTGAATGTTTTTGTATACACTGAGATGCAGAAAGGTTCATTAAAGTTAATGAACCTTTCTGCTTTCTTTCGTCCTTGTTTACGTCAACAAGACAATACGATATTTAAAGTCTAATAAACTTTAACGGGGGTTTCTGGGTGTGAGTGTAAAGTTGCTGGAACGTTTTTGGGCCATACAAAACTATTTCTAAGTAATTTTAATTGGAGTAAGTTTTTTTGTTGCTAAATTCTTTTCGGGAAATAACTAGGTCCTTAAGTTTAAAAACGGACTGAGTACATAGTACTACATACCAATCTGTGCAAACTCTGATGATACATTTAGTTAAATAGATAGTATAATTTTTCTTGCCTAATTAACACATGAGATGTGTGACATAATTTTGGCGTATGTTTCTCGTGCACGGGAATGGTCGCACGTTATGTTCGACCGGTTGCCATTACTTTAAAAAAAACTCTTCCATGTTACCAGTCTGAATTGCGGACACGGATTGCCATAATGTTACAAAATTCTATTGTCACCTACACAATATTGTCACATTCCAACAGTACATTCCAAACAGATGCGAATATCTTAGAATGTTTTTTTTCTCATATGGTTTCACTGTTCTGTCCTGACAAAATACACTTTAAAGTTATATTTCAAACCACCATTTACGAGCAAGGTTACTCTGAAGACTGCCTTGCTCGCTTACGCCGTTATATATCAAACCGCTCAAACGCCAGCGCCTTGCCTTCCTCCTCATATTCTTCTTTCGTCATACAAAATGAATAAAAATCTGGATCTCTAAACAACATCTTACCGCCTTCCCATGGGTAGGTAATCGGATTCTCTGGCAATGTTACGTTAACATCGTAATGATCTAACGCTAGACATCTTACTTCTTTATAGGTACGGTCACGGAATCCTGGAAACATAGTGTTACCCCCGTATAAAACAATGTTTTCTAACAAACTTTCCATGTGTTCTTCGTCACAGGAATTAATCGAGTGCATTATAGCTTCAGGTATGCCCATCTGTGGTATCCCAACATCTGATGGATGGAAGAGTAGCTCAGGGATTGAAAACCGTTCGTTGTTTAGCCGTAATGTCTGCTGTTCTAGTTCTTCGTCTGGTTTGACAACGTCTCTGAGGTATCCTCTCCGAATTGTAGTGTAGTCTGGCAAGACGTAGTCTCGGATGATTGTGTTTGCTGGTGCTGTGAAAAAGAAATTTTAGTATTGAGCTGGGTTAAATAAAAACTCGAATCAGTATCAGGGGGGTGTCACTCCGCAGTTTAGGCATATTCGCGCGGCGGGCATACCGAGTATGCCAGCGAGCGCGGGTTGTTGCTCGCCGCGCGCACGCTCACCACGTTGGTCGCGTCGTCGTCGCCGCGTGTTGAACAAAATAATAAGTGTAAACAGATATTTTTATGTTAAGCTAAGGCACTAATTACACACTAAACGTTGATATGAGATTTCATACCAATTACCTTCTAGTTATGGAGCTATCGTGTTGGGTCTGCTGCGTTGAACCTCCGCCTTTTATAGCTCCGAAACGCTTGAAGCACTACGTTTGAAACTTTTTTATCGATGGCACCAAGTAAAGCATTAAAGCTTAGAACTAGAACCATGTCTCTAACTTTAGCCGTTTCCGTGTACGAGAGGTGGGTCTGCTGGGCTGATATCCGTCCAGCAGACCCACAAACAACGACCTATATTTCTTAAACTATAATGGCACTAGATATGGTTCTTTTGGCATCAATAGGCACTAGGAAGGCACTGTGTATTGGCATACATAGAATACCTAAATTCATTGTTTAAATTCCGTGGGTCTGCTGGCCTGAGCCACACGAATTTAGGCCTGAGGGTATAGATAGATTGATGGATAAATTAAAAATAGATTTCTCAAATTACCTCTCTTCTTAGCAATCTCCATATCAGCCATGAAATTTTGTGAAACAAAACATGAGTCTTCTTTAACTTGATTAATTACATAGGTTTCATCCATGACATTCAACTGCCTGTATGAAAGTATCTCCTTCAAATGGTTGGTTAATACTTTGCCGCCTACATCTATCCTTCTTATCCCTTCCCGGTACTTCTTTCCTTTGATATACGGGACTATGTAGGTGTAACTATAACTGGAATCGACTACTAAGGTAGAGGTATTGTTATGTGTCTTCCTATAGTTATATTCTGCCAGATCTGTCGCGTTTATGCGCAGTAGTGACTGGCATTCGTATTCTTCAAAGAAAATCTCCGTCATAGCTTCTTGTATTGACGAAAAATTAAACAATGGTTCAGTCACTATTAGTGGAGTCTCGTTAAAATTAACTGGGCAGCATTCTTTACTGAAAATGTAGTCCCAAACAGTTTTTTGCGTATCCCAATTGATGAGAAATCCTTTTTGGAATGGTAGTATGTAAAATAAACCAGACGCGTCCCGACATTCGTCGATTTGAGACCCAATGAAAGGACGTCGTCTTTCCGACTTTGCTTTCATGATACAGTTAGGGATAACCTTCGGTTCTGCAGAGGAGAATCCTGCCTTGGCGGTGTAGGCCCCATTATCGAGGATAAAACACGATGTCTCAGTCATTTTGATGGAATAAATCTAAGATTACCGGTGCGTGCAAAACATTAATGAAATCTTGTCTTTTCTGTAGTTTTTGATCAAGTTAAACTTTTGATACTGCTTCTATAATATTAATAGTGACAAACTGTAATCTAGGCTACTATCAAAACTGTATTTTTCTTATTTAAATATCGAAAAATCTGATAATTTCGCGCAAACAACACAGGAACATCTTAAAATTTGACATTGACATTTGCGTTTCACGGTGTTGTAAGCATTTTTGAGGAAATTCTACTATTCAATAGTGTTGCCAACTAAAAAATTTACAGCGACGAACGTTTCATTTGGCGGATAGGTTTGAAAAACTTATTGCCATACTTTTTAGCCCCCGACAAAAAAGGGGCGTTATAAGTTTTACATGTATATCTGTTTTGTATCTGTGTGTCTATCTGTAGATTTCGATGCGGTTTCTTATTTTCAAACCTGACGTAATCGAGATGATTCTTATTAGCTATATTTGATCAAAATTGGTTCAGCCGTGTAAACGTTTTAAGCAATCGAATGTGGGGGGCAATACGAAATTTTAAATTTTAGAGTTACCAAATAAAATTGCAGATTCGATTCCTAAGTATGAACCTTTCAAGTTACATCATAATATTTTTAAAATGCAGGAATGGTTTTTGCTTGGCGAAAATGTAAGTTTCATAAAGTCCTACACTCAAAAGCACATCCAGCTTGATACTTGCCGTTCATACTAAGTACTAAAAAAAGGGAAATCTCTGAATAGTTAACTTATTCAAATTACAGAATTGCATTATTTCTCCAAAATTCTAGATTTTGCCACTATAAGTACGTGTCGGATTATAACTTTGCCAATTGCAAAAGCCAATCAACACAATGCTTGCTTTTCAGCAACATGAGTCCTTCAACACTGGCGGCTTATATTCAGTTAAGGGTAAGACATTGCATTTGGTTTCGATAAAAACTGAATTTTTCTTTTTTGCTTTTAGTTTGTGATTTTCCTTAGTTTTAGAAAAAAAATCCTTTGTCACAAAAAGCTACTTTTTAGGTCTTATATAATAAGCTTGAAATCTAACTAAGAATCATGAGATCTCTCCTTTTTGTCAATTTTCACAACGGCTACGGCTCCGCGAGTTCGAGAAGCTATGGCCAGCCCATAGCTTCTCGAACTCGCGTCTGTTATTTGTGATTGAATTAGGTAATGAAGATGAAAAGGTAGGTAAGGTATTAATGGATACCAAGGATGCACTTAATTGTAGTTTATTTTCCTTTTATGGCAGGAAAATAAACTATACCTACACTAGACGAATATTAAGTACAGGGTCAACAGCACATCATGCTATCCAAAACTGTCAAATTTCTTCAATCGATTTTCAATATTATCTCCAAGCATTAGAGTTTACTATCCATTGGGGAAATTTGACAGTTTGTGATAACCTGATGTGCTGTTGACTGTACTTACCTTATCTTATGTGAACATCTTATTTTGATCATCGGTATTAAATAGTTAACGTTGTTTGTGCCAGAGGCGAGAAGACTATTTCACCTTAACTTTTATCATCTCTCGACACGTCACGTCAGTGCATATTTGTTTGTTTAACTGCTACAAGTGCAGTTTTGCAGAAAACCCACACATCGTAGGTGAATAGCATAAGTATAATATCTCGAAGCTGTGTTTAAATTCGTAAGCATATACGCTGTTATTTTTCGGTTTGTGTTAAATTTTCGATCTTCGCCTAAATAATCAAATAGAACTCCAAACGCTTATCAGGCTGAATGCGTATCGGTCGTCGATAACCAATAAACCTTTATCTAATCGCTGTTTTACCTGGCCAGTGCTAGTCGAAGCTGTCAGTGAATAAGAGAACAAAATGATTGGACCTGTGGCCAGGATTTCCAACCAAGTTGGCAGAAATGTTATGAAGAGCTTCGTCCGAAATGGATCTGATGGGGGAGTGCCGGGCGGGGTAAGTTTTCAGTTTTCCTTTTTTAAGTATTACGTAATGCTGTTAGAAGGATAGGCTATTACCATTTAACAGGTTTTAGAAGAGACGTATGAAATCATAAAACGCGATGCCACACCAGCCTTAATTTCAAAAAACATACTCCTCACCTGTTGTGAACAAGAATTTTAAACTGAATAAGCTGCTAAAGCTTACGGTTTCGCTTGGGTTTACAGGTAAAATTAATAAAGGTTATCTTCCTGTATAGATACTAAACGTATTTCATTCCTTCTAACAAGAAATGAAAATGGTTTTCTTTTAAATATGGCCGCCGCGCCGCGCTGTCGACGCATGTAAACGTTGTTAACTAGATTGTTAATTAAGACATTTGGGAGGTACTCTGTCCTTTGAAAAAAGTACGATTTAACTGTTATTAGAAATACTTAAGTGTTTAAGAATACCTAAATAAGTTCATCTTATGGTATAAAGTTAACTCTAAAATGTATCAGTCACAGGTTATTTGACGAAGTGATAAAACTTATATACAATTCGAACTTATATACAATAACGACTATAGGAATATTTTAAGTAGGTATACTTATTCTATTATAAAGAAAAACTATTGCTACTATTCCCCATAGAATCTTAATTAAGAACAAGGCATTATCAAGTTTGTGAAATGTAAAACTTTTGGGTGCTTTATTAAAATAAGTTTTCATAGCTTAAATCGATGGGACAGTTGGCTGGAATACACAGGAGATGTGTACAACATGCCTTTACTAAACTATACGCATAACCAAGCCCTATAGGTTTCCCATGTATCTAAATTCAGTATTTACGTCAGCAATGTATACCTACCTACCTAGACCTAGGTACATACGTTGTTCCGGAGCCTAGTGTTTGTTTCAAGGGAAATGTGGGACGGTCGTAAAATCGCACGTTTCACAGGCAATGATTTATTATCCAATTGTGATTTATTTACCGTAAGAGCCATGAAATAAATATACCTACATTTCAGTTTTATATGTAGACGTAAACATGTTTTTATTACCTACCTATATGCGTTTTTGTTAACTTTGTCTTTCGCACAGAAAAGCCTGTCTGTGCCACAAGTTATTCAAAGCATCCAGCTCTCGTAATAGATGTGAATAAAATAAATCCCTAAAATAAGTTAAAGTAATCTTTTACTAACTTTGTCCATAAGAGAAAAGAGATCTGAACTAAAGATAACAGAAAGAAAGGATAAGTGTTCCCTTTATTCTTTAAAATTATATTTATTTCTTTAGAAACGTAAAAACGTCGCGATAAAAGATTGGATAATAGGTATGCGTAAATAAAAACGAAATAATGTATGTAGCCCTGGGAATAGATAGAACCCAGATTAAAACAAACGTCATCACTACCATTGAACCAAAAAAATATTTCATTTATGAACTCTCAATTTGTTATCTGTGGCGATGATGGCGGGGCGTCAAGATGGTCCACATAAAATACTTGATACTCGCCTGATTACCAATGAAATACATGATTTTTACATTAGTTCCACTAATTTATTTGTATCAAATCATCAAAAATCATGTCTTTTATTGGTAATAATATGGAGTTCCATCAAGAAGCAATTAACACAAAGTGTAAACTAAAAAAAAGAAAAACTACTCTGCCTACTCTATACAAAATGCAAGCGTGAGTCTCCTGAACATTTTAGCCAACCGTTGGCCACAGAAGAGCATTAAATTAACTATGCATTGTGTCGGTAGAACATACATAACACGTATAGTGTTACAAAACATTTGCATGCCTGTGTCAACCGCTTATTTAAACATTCGTATTTTATTATAGTTATAACTGATAATGATAAGACTCAGTCCTAAACTAAGACATAACTTCTCCTAAAGACTCTAAGTCCTAGAAACAAGTGATATTGTAGGCCTATAATTATAATCTACATAAATGACTGTGTTTAGTAAAAGTTACAACTTTCGGGGATTTACAATAGCTCGTTAAAGTAATGTGAACCTTATCGTCGACTATCTCCACAGCTGTGCCTTTTTTAATTACATATGTACTCAGTTACCTATATAAGTAGTAAGCACCGGTTACGGCGTAAGGTTCACAATGCACATTTAACTGCAGTGTTAAATATCACACTTAGCTAAACACAACATATTAAACTGCGTTATGTACTCGTATGTCGTAGGGAAACGACAGAAATCAGGGATTTCGTGAAATTCTTAGTGATTTCGCGAAATAGTACACACAACAGCGCATTAAACTTTTCATGTCGGCCTTGTCGTCAGCCTTATCTCGTGTGCGATGGCAACATTATTCGTAGTTAACTGTGTAATACCTACTTGTTGTATCAGGGTAGGTAGGGCTTCAAGGGGTCTCGGAATTGCGTATGCAAGTGTACCGCGCGCGATCTATTGTTTCATACTTACATATTTTTCTTTTCTAAAATAAAAAAATATATATTACCCCCGAAAATCGATTGCTTATAATTATAACTCTTAAACGGCTGAACCGATTTTAATCAAATAAAGCTAAGACCATCTCAATCACGTACCGTGTTTTCAAACAAAAAAAAACCGCATCGTAACCGGTCCATTCGTTTAGGAGTTAAGTACGATGCCACAGACAGACACACAGATAAACACACACACACACGTCAAACTTATGAAAAAAAATCATTTATTGTCACAAAATACAAATAATCGTGTACTAATAGTTTAAAAATAATACTGTGACAAAGGGAACAAGCTCTGCTTGTGCTGCAGTGGAACCGAGGTTCCGTGCAGCGCTGTTTTTCAGCTATAACACCTATATTTTTTTGTCAAGAGTTAAAAACAGTATGCAACAATAGATTGTATGGGCGGCATGTATGCGATCCTTACGAGCGTCGGAGCAAATCCGCATGACTGTAAAAGGCCTTTATCCCCTGTAATTCCAGAACCTGCCGTTCAACATCCATAACAAGAACAGGTTGACGTTCAACTTGTTCTGGTACGGGCTCACCGGCTTCTGCTCGCCGTTTATCATCCTCGAGCTGCAGATGAGGAAGAAGTAAACTTGAAGTGCGTAATGTATCAGTTTTTTATGAAGATAACTCGGGTATTTTCCCTCACAATAGCCTCACTTACGTCACCTTTCCAATAATAATTATTATTATAATAATATTTATTACTAAAAATTAAGTTTACAAAAAATATTTACAAAAGACGAAAATAAGGTAAAAAGTATACAATTGCTATTCTTGTGACCCCTGCACTAAGTCAAGCTTGTATAGCAAGGATCAAAAACGAGTTGCCTTCGATGCATTTAATTGAGGTGATCAAAGTGAGGGAATATAGATTGACTATACTTAATTCATTAAATATTAAATATATTATTAAGTATAATATATTATGTTAACAAACCTAGTTAATCATATTCGAGCCCAAGGCATTAAAGCCAAACGCGTTTTGAAAAGTTTGCTCAGTGTTTTGCACTAAAGTTATCGAGAAGAGATTGAATACGGAATAAGGGCTCGAGTTTTTCCTGAAAGAAAGAAAATAACTAAATGATATACAAAATAAAGTTAGTTGTAATTTTTCAATTAAACTTTTGAACTTGATTGTACGCTTATACATATTCGTGCGTACTTTACAAACATTTAAATAAAAGTTTCTCCCGCCTTCAATCCATCACGGATTGTCTAAAACATAATAAATCAACAAAAATATTTGTTTTCAGGTAAATTGTGGCATCGTGAGGTTCGAAATATATTTAGTAGTTATTATTTAAGTTTATTATTCAAATAAAGTATGTAATATAGATAAATTCTTTTTTTTTTCACTAACGATAATTTGGACGCACCCATAAAACAAGATAACTACCATTTTCTGAATCCCGAACGCATTGGTAGTTTTTCGAGAGAAAAAAAATATTGCGATCTTTTGGGGGAGAGTTTTCCTCATTTTTCCGAAACAGTGAAAAAACTTCTCTAATTCCAAAATGAATTCACTTTTGGGTCGCGTTTCCAGCAATTTACGCAGAAATGTAATGACAAACATTACAAGGAACTCCCATTCTGATGGCGGTGTCCCTGGAGGGGTAAGTTCCAATTTCAAATTTTTCTATTGCGACATTACATAATCGTCAATGAAATTAATCTTGGTGAAATCAAGCGCAAAAACAAAGGAGAACTAATTCGTTGTTAACTAAAGTAATTTCATGTTAAAATTACTAAGTTATTAAACCCTTTATATAAACAATTCAATCTGATATTTTTTAGGTTATAACTTGGTTTATCATCACAAGAAAAATGTAAAATTTAATTAAAAACGAGATTTTAATAGAAAACCACTCCACCAAACCGACCGTCATTTAAATTAACAAATATTTTAAATACTATAAGAACATATAACTCAAAATGATGGTGAAGGTTCTAAATAAGACATGGCTCAAAGGCCATAATATCCTAAAAAAACCCGTCATTTAACAGTACATGAAAAGATTTTGAAAAAAAAAATGAACCTACATGTAACAAACACTAACATGACCACCCTTCCACAATTCCAGAACTTGCCGTTCGATATCTCGAACCGGTACAAGCTGACGGTTTGGTTCATCCTGTTCGCTGGCTCTGGCCTCTCGGCGCCCTACCTCATCACCCGTCATCAGCTACTCAAGAAGTAAATTGTACGTATCTTCCCAGAGAGTACACAAACTATGCTTATAAGTATACAGGATGTAAGGGACAGCTTAGCAAAAAACTGAAACCATAATTCAGATTACAGATCATCATTCTGAATTTTATTCTACAAGAATTTTTCTCAGGAAAATTTTAGAATTTTTGTCATGTTTTTTTAATATTTTCTGCTTTAAAAATAAATTAATTGAATAAAAATATTTGTGGCCGATCATAGCTATGGGTAGATATCACCATTTAACTATTTGTTAAGCTGTCGTTTAAACCCAGTTTGTATTAACCTTTTCACTGCTAAAGTCTGATTATATCAGACGTTTAAGTTTCGTGCCCTCGCTGCCAAAGTCTGATATAACAGACAAATAAATTTTACCGATTTAACTGTATTTTTTCTAATTATTAATGTCATGGCGTGTGGTGAACGTTTTTGACGAAAACTCTTGGCGCTTAAAAGGTTAATATTGTAATGTATTTTCTCAGAAACTGCTCTTAAAAATTTTGCTGGCATAAAAGGAATGGTAGAATGGAGCAATGGTAGAAAATAATATATGGCTCCTATTTTTCTTATTGTGTCTTGGAAAACTTCATGTTCCCAACAAACATGAAGTTTAAATTAGTATTTTATCCTTACTAATATTATAAATGCGAAAGTAACTCCTGTCTCTCCATCCGAAATGGTACCTACAGAGATTGGAGCCTGGGAAAGGACACAGGCTACATTTTATCCCACAGTTAGGCACAATATAACCTGTAGTCAACACGGGCAGAGCCACGGACGGAAAGCTAGTTCTAAATAAAAATCATTGTTCAGGATAAATCAAATAAGTAATAGACATGAAAATTCATTAAACACTAATGGCGAAGGTTTTGCTGTATTGTGGGCGAACGGCTGACAACCTCTCACCACTTACATCATGTTTCATCTAATAACCCTCAGAATTTATTTGAAATGTGGCATCAAGTGGTTTTAAAATCACTCATGCTCTGCCTACCCCGATAGGGATTTTAGGCGTGAGCATGTGTGTGTGTAAAATTCATAGATAATTTGTGTGCATTTGGAAAATCAATGGTTGCTAAAACACAATATGAAATAAGAAGCACTGTGTGTTGTTAGTAAACCAAGTTAATTTACATAATTTGTAATTATTTCCGTTTGGCGTTATGTATATTTTTATTTTATTTTATTAATTTAGGAAATCTTACAGCATTACATTATGGTAAATATTCTTTATAACACATTGCATTCGCCAATTAAAAGATTTCTCAACATTCTCTGTTAACCAGTCTGTGGTAGACAGAACTAATGTAACAAACTTAACCATTGGCATGGTTATATAAAATCGGTGTTGGCCCAAAATTACAAATTACTAGCTTTTCGCCGGGGACTAAATTCCCATGGGAATTCGGGAAAATTAGGTACCTTATGTCACCGGCTGATAAAGAGCTAAAAGAATTTTTGAAATCAGATACTTAATCGTTTTTGAATTTATTTGTTACAAATATACCTACAAAAATACTAATCTTTTGTGTAGATTTGTTATTTATAAAATTATTTAACTTTAATCTTAACACTAATTACTATGAATAACCCATCATTTGTGAATGAAAACTTCAACATTCTCTGTTAACCAGTCAGTGTTAGGCAGAACTAATGCAACAAATTTAACCATTGGCATGGTTATTTTTTTTTTAATTGTTGTAGGTAAATATAATGATAATACTTAATAAGAAGAAATTTAATAACAATTATATTTATTGAAGAAAAAAATTATATTATTTGATGCATGAATGGATTTATAATATAAGGTACTTTTATTTTATTTTCTATGCATAAATTATAAAACAAAATGGGGAAGATGACATTTTTTAAATATTTATTTAACATTTTTACCTAATTAAATAAGGTCTAAGGATTAACAAACAACAGTTAGATTTTTTCATTTTGTTTAGTAATTTTTTAAGCATTTTCTTAAGTTCAGTTTATTTCAGGCAAAGGAAACTTTCAAAAAAGCCATTAAAGTGCGATCAGGCGGGAACTTTAAAAAAATATTTAAAAAATGTACAAAAAAATTTAAAAAATCTGACTGGTGTTTAATGTATAAATAATTCTTGAACCTTAAATTATTACCAAATTTTTTTTAAGTGTTCAAAAATGTTATTCTATGGTATTCAGTGCTTGTTAGGCTCTGAAAAAATCTATTCCTTGTTGCAGGTCTTGATGCAATGCTTCGATTCAGCAGGTCGCTCGTTAGGTTAAGCTAGCAAAAGTACATTTAATCATAATAAAATAAATTATGTTCTAGAAACATGCCATGAACTTTTTTTCTGCTGGTGTCCGCCCGCGACTTTATTCCCTTAGAAAACTGGCCTCGACGAGGGGAAGACTTAGTAGGTACATAAAAGGTCACTTGGTGGACAAAAATCACCCTTACGAACATTGCAAATAAAATACAAGCTTGTAAAAAAGACATTGAATCCATATTGTATCAACGATCACGTAAAAACTATTGATTATGTACGCGACTGTATTCATTTTGAAATGTATGCAGATCTTTCAGAGGCTATTTGTTATGTTTGGATGTGAAATTTAACGGATATTTTTATGTTATTCTAAGGCACTAATGACACACTAAACATTGATATGAGATTTCATACCAATTACCTTTTAGTTATTAGTGTTGGGTCTGCTGCATTGAACCCTCCGCCCAGCAGGCACACCCAGATCGTTCTATAACTCCGAAACGCTTGAAGCACTAGGTTTGAAACTGTTTTTCTCGATGGCACCAATGAAAGCATTTAAGCTTAGAACTAGAACCATGTGTCTAACTTTAGCCGTTTCCGTGTACGAGAGGTGGGTCTGCTGGGCTGATATCCGTCCAGCAGACCCACAAATAACGACCTATATTTCTTAAACTATGATGGCACTAGATATGGTTCTTTTGGCATCAATAGGCACTAGGAAGGCACTATGTATTGGCAAACATAGAATACCTAAATTCATTGTTTATGTTCCGTGGGTCTGCTGGTCTGAGCCACACGATACTATTGATAGAGTACTCAATAGTATCGCAAACTATTGGCTATCGAATCGATACTATCGATAGCCCTATCGATATTCTTACTGTTTTTCAAGGTCAACTATCGATAGCCAAACTACTGATAGTTGTTATGCAACAGTAGTGTGAAAAGTAGATGTTTGTTCTCGGATCACGGTTGTTTTTGTCTGTCTTTACGTATGTTCCGAGGGACCCAAGACACAAGGGGGAAAACCTTAGTGTAGGCCTTTGAGTGTGTAGCGTTTATTTAAAAAATAGAGGGACGAAGATTTGTATGTAGAGGATGCAGAGGCTGCACTACTCTATGTGAATTTAGATGTTAATACCAGCATTCATTGAATGTATAAGGGGGCGTCCATTAATTACGTGAGGTGTTTTTGGCGATTTTTCGACCCTCTGGTGAGATGTCGTGAGATTTGGCTCGACAGCTCCCCTCCCCCTTTTATCTCACGTGAGTTTTATGAAAATGCTTAGTTTTAGTGTAAATACGTTAATTGGTAATTTATTTAGAAAACTTACATTATATGCCTAATTATTTTTAAACTTTTAATAATACAATAAAAAGCCGCTATGATTTATCAACTTAAATTTGAAAAAAAAAAGATTGTTCTAATTCAGTCCACGGGAACTCAGAGTGGCTCTGGAACAACATGGTTTAGTTGGTTTAACTTAGGTTTCCCATAATTTAACACTATTTCTTTTGGGGGAAAATATTACGTGATATTTGTAGAGACCCCCCCTCTCCCCCACGTGTGATTGAGTGAGATCCGGCCCGACCCCCTCCCCCCCCCCCAAAACGCCTCACGTAATTAATGGACGCCCCTTAAGTGCGCGACACGGTTAAATATAAAATGCGTTAAGCCTCAGTCGAGTATATATTTTCTTTACGTCGTCATTGCGAAGAACTAATAAACGACATGCACCTTTCATTGTTATGAAAACCTTTGGAATGACAAATGGAATAGATTTGCCATGTTTTTAGCGTCATTATTATACAATTTAACTTTAAATTTTACTTAATTTGACGAGTAGGTATACAATTTTACCGTGGGTGTCGTAAGAGGCGACTAAGGAAACACTAATGGGACCTGCCTCCTAGTAATCCACTTCAGGCAAGGACACCTCCATTTGTAGGACGACTCCTATGGTCTCATGCGGTGTGGTAGGCTCTGTAAAGGGCCGTCTGGTTCGCGACCACCCTCCTACCGAAGTCCGACGCCAAACAGCTTGCTGTGTTCCGTCGCTGCGTAGGAGTACCAGTGTCTTAATTGGCATTTTCTGGGTTAACTCGCTCCATCGCCGATTTTAATTTTTTGATGTCGTGGCGTGTGGTGGGCGTTTTTGATGAAAACTCTTGGCGCTAAAAGGGTTAACTACAATACAAACTAAAATTGAGTTTAAATAAGTAACCTGGGTAGGTTGTTTAAAATGCATACTTTAATTAGAAATATTGATACTAATGAAGGATAATTTTCACGTATAATGTTATATGAAACTAATAAGTAATAGTAAACAACATACTTTAGCTGGTAAAGGGTTATTTAACATAATGTTAGGTAAATATTAAAAATGAAATTCAAAATTAATTTGGTTCAGTCATTAACGCGCTTTGTGATCTAACAGACGTTTACGGGAAATTAGACAATGTAAGGGACGGTTTAACATACACTTAAACGGTGAAATCTTCAAGTAAAATAAGATCAGAAGTGGCTTTACTTTATTTGGAAACGCAGGAGTTGTTGTTCATTGATTTTAAACCCCGACGGAAAAAGGGTGTTTGTTTTGTTATAAGGCTCGTATTACAGGAGACTCAAGTCTTAATCCATACTTAAGTAAGTGTTGATTGTCTCTTTCACTATCAAAATGACAAAGACGACTGTTACTTAAGTATAGATCAGAGTCTGAGTCGCGTTCTGTAATACGGACCTAAGTGTGTCTGTTGCGGTTTTTCTTGTTTGAATCTGACATGACAATCGAGATGGTTTTATCAAAGTTGTTTTAGCCGTTTAAAGTTATAGGCTGTCGGGATGATACTACTTTTACAGCGAATTTGAATATACTGGTATCTTAAAAAATAATTGTAAGGCAGAAATAAATAAACAATATTTATGAAATTCGATAAAGTACCAAAAACTAAGATAAATAAATTAAATTGTTTGTTCATAGTTTGAGACAAAAAAAAATGTAGCGATAGGATATTAATGAATCTGACGTGAAAAATAGTTTAAGTAGAATAGAATCTTGTATTATGGCTATCTGCGTGATGCATACTATAATGGAAGATGGGACGACACATGGGTAAGGCCGTATTTTTTGCCACATTGTGACGTAAAATGTGACATAAAATTTTACCTAACATAAACATAAATGTTACGTAAAATTGTAAAGCCTAGATCACACTATGTAATGTAATGTGATGAATCTGAAATTTTTACGTACCGTAGACTCCTGTAACTTCGCCTAATTTTCGCATGATATTCACACATTTTTGAATTTTCCCGCTTAACATATTCGTTTGGAACACCAAACACCGCTGCATACCGACCAATGAGATGAATGCTTTTTATGTGTGCGAGTAATATTTCGCTTCTACAGCATACATGCAACAAAAATGGCGTTTAAACATTTTGGGCGAAGAAAGGGCACAAAACTTAACTTCGCCTGACCTTTGTATTTCTTAATGTTATGCTCAAAAATAAGTCATATATATTATTTACTGTTCGATGCTTATTTAAAGACACTCAGAGCTATTTGCAAAGACCTAAAAGCTTAATTATTATTTTTTTGTAACGTAGGCGAAGTTAGGCCGTGATTTTGAGAAAGTAGGAACAACCAGTAGGGTTGTCACTTTTCATTTCGAATGATAAATAATTAAGGATTAGGGATAGGGTACAAAGTGTTATCAAAATATTTTCAGCCGCCATAAACCACGAGTTAAGACCATGTTTCTGAATCACTAGGTTAGGTAACGAAATTTTCCATACAAAGCTTGTTATGTTTGTATTCATGGTTAAAACGCCTGCAGATATTTTGAGAGCACCTTATATATTCTACTCACGGTATGTTGAATAGGTATTTCTATTAAAAAATCTATATTTTCAAATTATCGTATTTATTCAATAAATCAGCCTTCACAGATAACACCTACAAAACTATTTAAATTATTTAAAATCCATCTCCGGGCCAATCTACCTATATGCAAAATTTCATCCAAATCCGTTCAGCCATTTAGGCGTGAAGAGATAACAGACAGACAGACAGACAGATAAACTTGGCCCTTTATGATATTACTGAGATAGTAATATAATAAGACATTCAATTAAAAATACAGTTGATCACATTTATTAATAAAAAAATAAATAAAAAACATTAAAATCTATCAAGTAGGTAATTAATATTTTTTCGTTAAGTGGCAGCCCTAAGTGTAGGCGAAGTATGGTAGGTGACGGTTTGCAAAACACGTCCTAACATTGCCTGCTTGAATATTTAATTCAAAATCAAAGATAACTGAATCACTTATAGCGCACTGGAAAGCACACTATATTTGTCACGTACTGTAAAGACATCAGAACCTTACCTTTTACCAGTTTTCCGTGAGATAAAGATTTTGTGGCACCCGCGCAAAATCGACGTACACCCTGCTTGACGTTTTGAGTGACACTGTCAAAATGGCCGCTCTGATTCCAACAAATGAAGTTGTAGTGTTACCATTACTAAATTTGTATTCTAACCAATGAACACAATACAGTGCTACCATTATAAGAAAGAAAATATGTGCATTTGAATATTTTAGGCGAAGTAACCTACGAAAGGCGAAGTTACAGGAGTCTACGGTAACACTTACGTTTGCATTGTATACGGGTGTATGGGACAGCGTCCCGCAAATTGATAGAGGTTGCTCAGTCAACAAAACTGAACAACTATCACCAGAAGTTTTTTTCAGGAAACGAAAATAAAAAATTGCTTTTGTATACAAAATTACCAACTCGATCAGACGATTTGTATGGAAAAGCAAAATTTTTTTGTCATTTCCTGGAAAAAAATGTTTAGGATAGGTATTTATCAAAAAACTATTCTCAAATTTTTAATATGTAAAATAACAGACTAGATGTCCGCCTAGCAGTTTCACTCGCTGCTACCCGTTTTTCCGTGGGAGTTTAGCGTTTTTTCAAGGTAAATATTTATAATAAATTAACTAATTCAATACCAATAATTAAGACAACATAATGTAGACAGGCCTTTATGTCTGTTTTACGTAACGTAACGTAAATTAACAAGAAAAAAATCAAATCTGACAAAATCTTTAGTATTTACTAATAAAACAAGTACTGTGCCATCGCGCTTGATAAAAAGTTGAAGTTTATCTTAATTCACAATCAAAAATATGCAAACTTACCTTTCAAATCATTAAAATCTTTTTTAAAATCATCCGAAAAAAAAGTACCTTGTCACCCCCCTCCACACAAAAAATGCCGACTGACTCAACAAAATGGCAGGTATGTGTTGGACACTGACATGACAGTACGCGGCAGTGTTGCCATGATGGGAATAACGATTTATACCAAATTCTTTATTGAAAACCAGGAGGTAAACTGGTTATGTAAAATTTGTTACGTAAAATTAAAAAAAAACTGGTAAAAAAGTAAAACTTCTATTGTTTCCTACTTATAACATGAATAGAGTATTAAAAAATAAAATGGAGCAAGCTGATTAATACAGTAACCTAACAAAATAATAATTCAAACAATATAGTCACATAAAAGCCCACAGTGACATGTTATATCAGTCAACTAACTGAAAAGACATCATAATTTTAAGAAAATAATGCTCCATTTTTAGATAAATATATTTATTTCTACAATAACTTTCATTTAATATTTTTTTAATGTGTTGGGCCTGAAAGTACACATATCATTACATAGGATAAAATTAATATCAACCATATGAAACTAACTTTAGATGGAAAAAACCAAGGAAACAAAGTACAAAGCCAAAAAGTGGCAAAAAATACGGCCTGACCCACATAAAAATAACCGCGAAAATATTGCATTAGCAATACGTTAAGTCAAGGATTGTGTCGTCAATGAGTCGTTGCTGATGGTCAATGTTGCCCTACCTCAAATTCGACTCTAGCTACAGCCCAGCAGGGCAATCGCGCTAAAAAAAGTGGACTGAATCGCAATTGAACCGCAGCTGGGGGGCTACCACCTAAGCGAAGCTGATGCTGATTGAACGAATGGAATGATGTACATTGCTGTGTTTGGTTCATATCGTTAATCAAGGTCTCCTTATAAAGAAGCAATCGACTACGTTCATTCGTTCACCCAGCATCAGATTCGCTTAGGTGGTAGCTCCCCAGCTACGTTTCAATTGCGATTCAATCCACTTTTTTTAGCGCGATTGCCCTGCTGCATCCCCTACATTTGATTGCTTATAACTTTTAAACGGCTTCAATTTTGATAAAATATAGCTAAGAACCACTTGATTATGTCAGCTTAAAAAAACCCGCATCGAAATCGGTACTTTCGTTTAGGAGTTACGATGCCACAGACATACGGATAAACACGTCAAACTCATAACACCCCCTTTTTTGTCGTGGGTTAAAAAAAAGAAAACACTAGCTCGCGTCTGTGTTTATACTATAGGTACTTCGTTCCCGTGGGAATTCTTGAAAATTGTGTAGCATGTTACTCAAGGATAATGTAGCATCCTAATGGTGAAAGAATTTTTGAAATCGGTCCAGTAGTTTTTAAGTTTATTCGTAACATACAAAAATACAAATCTTTCCTCTTTATACTATTAGTGTAGATAGAAGCTTACTACATGCAATGTAATGGTAGTTCCAATGAAGATCTTCGAAGAAGCCATTTTGCTGCTGCTGCTGACCGTCAACCCGTTGGTGTCAACACCACCAACGCTCATCATCGCAGGCGACTACTACGAATTATTTGACTCCATCTTCTCTCAATACGAAGATTACGAAGGTAACTATACAAATCTTTTCTTTAAGCAGGCCGTATTCGAAATGTTAAATCGATACGAAAGATCTCAAATTCGCCATACATAGCTGCTGTACAAAGTGATTTTCTCTGGAGGTTAGTGGAGATGTAAGCCAAACGCAGTAATGTACGAAGGCCAGCGCATCAGATTACTCCATTTTCATTGCAAAACCACTCTTATCACAACAGCACAGAGTGCACGCGTGTGGTAACCCGAGTTGCGGCCGTCCGTACCTTACGTTTGAACCGTATAGGACATAATGTTCTGTTAAGATAACCCGATAAGATAACTAATAAATCACAACGTAGGTCCTTTGGAATGATCACTTGGCCAAATCTAGATCAAATGAAAATTTTAGTCACTTCTTAAGATTAGAGTTTAAGGTTCAGTTAGTTTCAGATAGGTAGGATTTATAAGGAATTTTATTTATAATAGGGGGGGGGGGGGGGGGGGTTAATTATACTTATACATTGCTTAAAACAACCAGAAACTTTTGCGTATGTGCGTATGGTATGGCCCATACCCATACCGTATGGGACCTGTGCCTGAAATAAATGAATTTAATTTTATTTATTAATTTATACGCAGCTATACACAGTGTTATATTTTTATTATTGGTAAGACCCGTGTGTTTCGAAGGGAGGTCATACTTTTGAAGATTGGCGATACTGATTAATTAATTATGGTAAAAATATTTTCGTACCTATATAGCAACAAAAAAACGAATATTTTTCGGGTCAACTTTTTTTTTGTAAAACGGAAGGAAGTCTTCACTACTAGAATAAACTGCATACAAACTAGGATGATAGGATGAATTGTTCTCTTTGCGGTAAATTTTATTTGGTGTTGCTACTGAAGCGATCCCAGTACTGCTACATTAAAAAAAAGACAAGCTAAATTTAAATACATAATTTATTCCTATGGTACAAGGTGTTTGAATGATTTGTCGATACCCAATATTTTACCATAATTACATCAATGTACATGCTGTCTTCTATGCTCTAATCTCGTTCGGAAATTTACACTTTTTATAACAATTTTTGACGTTAAAATATAAATTTTTCGCATTGGTGCGACCCACGCTTGGCCGTTTCGGCTTGCACACAAATTTAATTCACAATACTGTGGTCCTTTAAATCATTAGAGTCCATTTTCACGCAACCGGTTTTATTAATACATATATTTTTCATTATAAACATAAAAAATAACAATTTAAATCAGTTACACACTTCCTTTTTCTCGCTTTTTTACACTTTTTTTGAGACAGTTGCCAAGTTTTTTTTTCTTTTTTTGAAAAAGTTACTATTTAATTTTTTCAGAAAGCACAGGCATTATCATTTTTTATTGTCTACAACTTATTTGCTACCTACTTAAAAAAGAATTGAAATTGTTATAAAACTATCTATTGTATAGGTAACCCTTTTTTAAAACAAACATAGTAAAAGTTTTCAATTACATGTATAAAAAATCAGAAGCACTTCGAGTTAATTAAATTCATTTTGACAGAATCACTAATCAAGTTTGTATATAAAAATGAAGAATGTAGAGGGAGACAACGAACAGACCAGGCGCACTATTAACTGCATGGTTGAAAATTATAGACAATTTAATTAGACAGCCGACCTTGAGAATTTATTAGGAAAAAACTTTGGTAATACTTACAAAACGGTTTAGAATAGAATAGGCTTTCAAATGATGAATATGGCAACACTGACGAAAATATATTTTTAACTTCATACGGTTTGGAATACTGTGTTACCATTTCAATTCCCATTTTGCCTTATTTTTTAGTCTTTTTATCTTGGAGACTTGAAAATTTATCACTTTGATGTGGCATGGTTTCTTTTGTATGTTTTGAGGTTATAAAATATTTTATAGA